>WFMF01000291.1:150326-224282 GCA_011033025.1 Beroe forskalii | reverse complement strand
CCAGGTGTGTGTAGTGAACGCGGAGCGGCTCCAAGACTCCGCCTCCCTCTGGCTTGACATGGGTCCTCTCCGGGCCCATGCCCGCACCACCGCCTGCATCACCCTCCACAACACGGGCCCGCGGGGCGCCTTCGTGTCCGGGGCCCTGGAGACGGAGGAGGGCTTCTTAGTGCCCCGGACCACCGCGTGGGTTAACCCTGCCGCAGTGGTCATCCCACCTGGCTCCACCCGGGATGTGTTTGTGACGTATGAGGCGGGAGGTGGAGAGGAGGAGAGGTGGGAGGGGTTGCGGAGGCTGGCGATGCTAAAGCTCTACTGTGGGGATGAGGTGGCAAGGAGGAGGTTCTGTAAGGTCCTCAAACTCCTCAAGAGGTTGGTTTAGCGGGCGGTAAACCCCGGGGATGTTGAAAATTGGTAGGAGTTTTATTATGAGGGCTAAACTTCATATTTTTGCTGAGAAATTTTCAGCCCTTCAGTTGTTTGAAAACCCCGGTTTCTTTTTCCTCGCCCTTTTGCCCTTGGTCATTAAGGGGGTTAAAAATGTGGATTTGTTTACCGAAATTTTACCAATCTTGTTAAATGGGTTTTGCCCATTTTAGGAATGTTCCACTTTTTTTAAACAATTACCATATTTGCAGTCCTCTAGAAGATCTGGAGTTACCCTTCGACCCTACACTAGAATTCCTGATACCTGAGGATAACTTTGCGGATGCGGAAGCTAAAGTCCCGCATATCACTAAGAATGATATGGTGTTTGAGAGACGACTATTCAGCACCGGACTCTACCAGCTCTTCATAAGGTATGTTTTAAAAATCATTCAGTCTTTATCCACGATATTCTAGATCTGTTTGAGTGCCAACAGTTCAGTTAGTTGGAGAGAAGTTGATATTTCAATTTCCTGAACGTTCTAATAAATATTTAGACTTGAATCTTGATTTAGTTAATGCTATATGATATCCGACTTCACTTCTTCATTTAACGTATAATTTCAGTGTGATGGGTAGAGCAGGTGTAGACACTACCCCTGAAAGACAAACACTGGTACCTCTGACACTACAAGAGGTTGTTAAACGGGGCAGACAGATATCAGCTAACACCCCCACCGTGGGCAATGGGAATCTCCACTCTGCCAGCAATCCTAATTCCTCTGCAAGCAACCCTCATTCTGCTAGCAAGCAGCAAGCAGAGCAACCCTACAAACTCAGCAGCAGTCAGCCCGGGACACGCCCTCATCTGACAGCCCCTGAGAACGTTCAACCTTTCAACATTTCACCGTCCTCTACCAGGATTAATAAAGAGTCCTCCCAAAACCATGGTGAGCAATGAAATACAATTGATTTAATTCTATGGTTTCCTTTTTTGACCCCTTTTCATTTATATTACCTCAATACGCTCCTTCATGATAATACGTTGGACTTCATTTACATTATGTTACCATACGGTTCCATTATTTAATGCTTCGATTTCTCAGCCCCCAAAAGAGCGTCTCCTAAGCCTGAAAAGAAGAAAAAGCCCCTTTGGAGTTTTACTGTAGACGAGCTGAAGTTCAACAAGGCAGCTGTTTTCCATGTCGTTAACGAAGAAAATGAGTGAGTTTTGACGATTTGATTTACATTATTTTGTACCTAAGTAATTTGATATCCATTCCATAAGTGGCACAAACTTAGAAGTTAGAACATTCTGTGGTTGAGTTGTAAGTGACTTGTAGGCAGTTGTCTCCATCATAGCTAAGAGAGTTTACCTAACCCCCTCCCTCCCTCCTCAGACCCCTGGTGTTTGAAGTCTGCTACGAGGGGCAGCTCTTCACTCTTTCCCCCACTGCTGGAGTCATCCCCCCGTACGGGTGTTCTGAGATCTGCCTCCGGCCCCTCTCCCTCTCCCGGCCCTACGTCTCCACTCTCCTGGTTACTGCTGGTGGAGAGGAGCGGACTCTCAAAGTCACATACACACCGCCCAGCCGCCCCCACATCGACCCCATCGCTTCAGCTGATGCTAGGGATAGCACCAAGGTTGTGCTAAAAGACGAGAAGACCCTGTCTTTTAGCTCCATTCCTCTCAACACAAGTACTTCGAACTTCTTTGAGTTTACCAATACTCACTCGGTGGTGGTGCATTGGCAGCTGTGTTCCATCGCTTCGGCGTACCGCAAGGTGGAGTCTCAGGACCCCCTTCGTGTGCCGTATTCCGCGTTCTGTGTCTCTGTCATGAGTGGGGTGACGCCAGCCGGAGCACAGGAGAAAATACCCCTAACCTTCTACCCGAAACACGTGGGTCACTTTACACAACTCTGGGAGTTTTCCTTTTACACCGAAACTCTGAAACACTTCAAACACAAACGGCGGATCGTTCTGGAAGGAACTGCTACGCTATCTCGGATTTCAAGGCAGAACAGCTCAAGCATTGACCAACTCTGAAGTCAGCTCTACCAGTTCCAGACCCAAGGACAGAGTCTTCCTCAAAACGGAAAGTCTCGGGTTCGCCTGTCTGTTCACCAACAAACAATCCCTTTCCTTTAAGCTGGGAAACCCCCTGAAAACAGCAAGTAACGTGAAGTTATCAGCGGTCGCAGCACCCTTCTATCTTAAGTACAAGGAAGTGTTGGTTGAGGCAGGACATTCAGCTCGAATACCGATCAAGTTTGTACCTACGACACCAGGCGTGTTTAGAGATACTCTGTTACTGGACACTGAGCAAGGCATGTTGCAGCTACAGCTAACGGGGGAGGCTTTTGCTTCTTGATAGTTAACTTGACCTTAATCAGTTAACTGAAATAATTGGAATTTGACGCTATCAGTTGGGACTAGACTGGTTAATTGATGACTTAGAAACGTTTCGTTACTTTTTAATAAAACAAATCGTTTGCGGGTTTTGAATTTCTGACATTTGTTCACCAGTTGTTTTCTGGTTTTAATAAAGCTACCCGGCCTCTGTCAAGGCTATGTGTGTTATAGTTTAAATATGAAATAAAACAAGACTAACCATTTTTATCAAATATTTTTATTTTATCAAATATTTTTACTTAATATCACATTTTTAAACTAGCTGGCTAGAATTTTTCAGATTTTTTCCTAACGGTGTTGAACTTTTGTAGAATCAGATATGTTTGACGGGTTACGTCAGTCCTATGGATTGCAAATTATTTCGATATATCAAACCTATTCTCTTTATTCAGAATTTAGTTAGTCATATTTATTTGTGTTTTTATCGCATGAGTTGTTTTATAATCTATGTTCATTATATGTCTAAACAGTGTGGTCATTTGGTCAAACATCAGTTATCATGGGAAAAATTCGAAATTTTAGCTCACTTTTAGAGACTCGTGCCACCATTCTGTTGTTATTTCGACTTGAAGCTATCATTCTGCAAATTTCAATCGTTAAATTGGTGAAAGACCTTGGTTCGTGCTAGAATCAAATTGATATTGCTCCAAAAAGGGCGGGACGTTATTATTCAAACGGTCTTAATTTTACGTCCAAAATACCATCGAAACAACACAATTTCGCGCGGTGAAGCCAATTATGCGCGCGCGTTTCCGATATAAAATGAAAGAGCCTTCATTATCTATCATAATGACGTCACTATCAACTATTTGGGCAAAGCTAGGGCTTTTTAAGTTGGGTTTTGTAAGGGTAAGGATCATAGTGAATGTTTTAAGTAAGGGCTACAGAAAGATTTTGTTACATTAACATTATTTGAGAGACCGGAAGGTTAGAATGCAAACGTTGAGAATTTTTTTTGGAATCGAATAACTTTCACCATGATCCTAACCGTGGTAAATTGTCAGAGATTTTCCTTAAACCCTAGCAATCAACATAACCACTACATAATGCGAATTCGAAAAGCTGCATGCTAAAAGGTGCTAAATCATGGAAAAGGTGCTCAATCATGGAATTTGAAGCCGTGCTGTGCCGAAAAATATTCAAATGAGACGTGATCATTATCGAAGACAATGCACAAGTACTCGGCTCATGCTGTCAAGGACTCTCTATGGACTATGGTCCTTGTTACCCACGGGGGTATCCATTAAGTACGTCCGCAAAATTTGGGCTATTCTAGCCCCCCCCCTCAAATATGGTGACAAAATCAAATTTTTTATTTGACTCAAAGTCGAAAATCTAAGTCAAGATTCTAAAAAATCGACTAAAGTGAAAAACTACTCAAATCGACAAAAATTTTCATAAATGCGGACGTCCGCATTTGGCCAAACACCCCCTCCCCCCCCCCTACGTCCGCATTGGCCAGGCCCCCTCTTTTCGGACGCCCTTCATGGATGGCCTCCTGGTGTCTCGACCTTTTGAGGCGCGGTGAATTGCGCCACGCTCGGGTACTTTTTGCTGTGCGCGTCAGCGCGCAAATGTACTCCATTCAAAACATAGAAAAGGCACATGTGCGCACAAAAAGTACCCAAGCGCGGCGTAATACGCCGCGCGCGCTGCGTCTCAAATTCAAAAGGTAAGGACTCCACGGTGAGACGTTGTCTAGCCCATTTGAATACTTTAATAGGAGCACACGTGAAAAGATTCTGACAACGTCAGCTAAGAATAAGATGAAATAGGGCTATAGTGTCCCATATAACTCTGGGCTCTTCATTATCAATATCTATGATATGTGATAATGACGTCACTCAGAAAATTCATTTAAGCGCAGCGCTTTAAGGGTTAGGGTCAGGATTAGGCTCAGGATTTGTTAGGGTAACTGTAAGGATTAAGGTTACAGGTTAGGGTTTTGGTTAGGGCCATAGTTAGGTTTAGGATACAGAAAAATTGACGTTCAGATCTGTGACGTCACTCAGCCAGAGTTATATGGGACACATACCTGAAATAGTTACACTGCGACCCCAACCTCTTATTCTTGGCGTTATGGGTTTTCACGTATAACCCAGGGGAGAAATTATTCATGCACAAGCCTTTAGCGGGGAGGAGGTGGAGTCGTAGCGGGACCATCTAAAAGAAAATATCGTTGACGCAAAGGAAAACTATTCAGTTTACGTGACAAATAAATTATCAAATACCCCTATCACCTATCACCTATGATACAAAATTTTCGTTTTTTCAAATATTAACATCGTTAGTTACTTTCAAGCATACAATGTCTATAAGTGCGGGTCATGGTAGTAAATGCTTGTTGAAAATAACATTTCTAAATAATAGCACCACTCAACCACTGGGCTTAATAATACAAATCGTTATAATACAAATACTAAATAGACAAATTCCATTTCTAAATACAAATCAAACTAAATTAATTTAATATGCTCTTGGAATTTATGATTTTAATAAACTTTACTCCCCGAATCTGCCAAAGATTGATAAAACAAGCACAAAAACATGTACAAATTTTAATTATACATCTTTTTACAGACTTGAGCGAATTTCACTGATAGTGATATGGCTATTGGCTAAAAGTAAATAACGGTGACAGTTCGAACTGCAGACGCGGCGTAAACAAAACGCCACGCACACGAAACTGCAGTTCGAACTGTCGCCACTGTTAGTTTCATTCCTAAATAATACTGCCACTTTTCCAAACAGTTCCAAAAGCAGATACAAATCAGCGAGATACCATAACCAAGTTAAATCAGCGCATCATATCCAGGCATCAGATGTGTGAGAAGGCCTGATTGAGGATATCCTTAACTTCCTCTTGATGAAGCTCAGCAATTCCCACTGCCACAGCTGCACATTCCTTTCTTCCAGCGTACTTCAACTGAAATAGTGGGCCAATGAAAAACACAATTATCCTTATGGATGAGTTAAAAGACAAACAAGAAATTGAGGCTGAAACTGGTAGAAAAACTTCGAAGATTATTCATAAATCAGTAAAATATTGGTAGACGTTGTCTGACCCCTTCGCCTTCGGCGGGCGCGCGTCCGCGCTAAAGTCAATCATCAAACGATACACTAAAGGTAGCAGAGCTCGCAAACGAACCTCGATTCCAAGGATATTTTTGACTCGTGGGCTGACAAAACTCCAAGCTCCTCCATTTCTTGACTCTTCTTGTGCCCAGTAGAACTCTGAAACCATGGATGAGATAAGATAAGATGATAAAATAAGATAAGAACACAAGATAAGATAACAAGAACGATATGATACAAGATGAGATAAGATTTGATGTGATACTGATAAGGGAGCCTATAAAAAGCTTCATTGAGCAGATAATAATATTTGAGAAACAAAGGAATGGCAGAATAAAGATAAGACAAGAGGAGTGATGGAAATCGACCAATAGTTGACGAGAAGCTGAGGGAAAGAAGAGTGAGACTCAGACAGCGCCAAACATTTGAAGTATGTCACAGGGGCACACCTGTTTTAATTGGTCTCACACGGACAGTAAAGAGCAAACATTGACAGCATTATCAAGGTTCAGACTGATGCATTGACAACGTTGCATCGGCTATATGTTCTAATGTCAAGTGCACACTGCACATAGTGAAGTAGACGACTTCAGACGTTGCCACAGATTGCCTCACGCTCAAACTAGACACGGCTTTCCGGGGGAGTGTAAGTACAAACTGGTATTAAGATGGATGATGATTTCGCTGATTTGAGCACGTATAAACGATGCACGGGTGAAGGCGCTACAAGAGTTTAACGTAATACGTATACACAAGCTACTCCTGTCACCAAGGCAGTGATCAAGAAAGGCAACTATATAGCATAATTTATGCGGATATAGCTATCGGATATTAGTAATTATTTAATTCCAAATCATCAGGATGATTGGCGATGGTCAGAATATGTTTGTCTGACAGAGCGGTCACACAGCGATACGTCATCCATCCTTGATGATTATTTTAGTTTTACAAATTTCATCGCTAATTCGAGCATCATTTTCGGAGTTTATGTGTTGTACGTCTTACGGATAAACAATACGAAAATGGTTTAATTTATCCACACAAAAACCCGGTACCAACTGAAAAAACCGCACGACCAGATGAGCCAATCATCGCCCAGGAAACGTAGTCACGTGGTCGCCGCGTCTGCTCAGGGAAATATATAATTATATGCAGTCATCTCGCAGAAGGAGGAGGCTGCTCAACAATCGCCCGGCTAATTAGCGTCAAGAAGCAGCGGGAGGAGCGCCGGCTTTTTGTTTAGCCTCCGCCTGCGGATTTAGCGGTTTGTGGGTTTGATAAACAAGCTAGTGTGCTTAGCCTTCTGTTGTTGTCTTATCGGGTATGATATCCGACATTCTTATCAAAAATACATGTGTTTGTCGAAGATATAGCCTTCATTTGATATCCTGATCAAAAATCTGAAAGTGGCAAATGCCATTTTCCGGGTAATATAATATGTAGTTCGTCAGTATAATCTCATATCTGTACATAAATTTTGCATATTTTTTCACTACCGTCATTTTATGTCTGATCGCAATTTGGAGCTTCAAAATCGCAGTGGGAATGTGGCAATCAGTCAAATAGCCAGGGCACCTGCATCCCCTGGGAGTTAATTGGCTTGCATTCCCTGAGAGCATTGCATATTGCATAACACCCCTATTTGATTATTGGTCGAAATGACGCCATCAAATTGAATAGACCACTTAAAACTGTGGCAATGACGTCACCTGAACCGTCCATTATTTGCCAAACATTCGCCCTGACTAAGATACTTGGCCCATTGTACCAGTAATTAAGTACCAAGAAAATTTCCTCCGATAATACACGTTTAATGTGCGTCAGGTTGCACAATTGGTGGGTTGTTTGATGACGTCATTATCATAGCTTAACATGGTGTCTTGATGGCGCTCTGGGGTGGTTTGGGGTGTAATGCGGGGTATATATAGTAGGGACCCAGTAATTATATAGATATTTTGCCTTGTGTTGTAACAGAGTAAACTGAGCATGTGTTGAAGTATATAAGTTACAGTTCTACAGTTTAGTCAATAACTGTAGTTACAGTTTAGTTAGTCACGATAACGGCAAGCGCGATTGGATGGGCGCTTTAGTTATAAATGTTATAACCGCTACATTACCGCTATTCATAGATTATTAACAGTTTGTTCTTAAAAACTCGGTTTTTTAAAAGTAACATAGCGGTCCTACGAAAACCGCTAAATAATTGTGAGTGATCGCTCTTCCTGACATTTAACTGAAACGCGCTAACAATAACCGGTGACAATCGCTTATTGACACGAGTGAAGACGAAAGGAAACGGCCGGTTAACCGATCCAAGACCGAAATATCGGTTAACCGGGCCTTTTTGGCCAACCGAAGACGAAACCGGATTTATTGAAAAATGGTAACCGGTCGTTTGCTATATCACGAGTTCACTGGGCCACAATTAGCGGCAGTTTCAACGCGAACCGTTTGTAATAGCTCAGCGAGTTGTTCAATAGATCGGGGTCAAAAAAGCGTTCATACCACTCAGAAAACCATTATAGCATCGTAAATAAACGCTTTTTTTCGGCAAGACCAAAAACCGCTCACTTTTTCGTCATCGTCCAAGTCTTTAACGTCTATAGCGTTTTTTAAAATTTAGGATCGTTAATAGCTGCTACAAGTACATAACTGTAAAAACTTTTTTTCAGAAAATAGTGATAATTATAACCAGTTAAATATGTAGCTCAACAAAAAGCTCATTCAATCACCCCTGCCTAGGTAACTATGCATTGTGTTTAGGGGCTGGACACACGTGGCTTATGATCGATGACGACTATAGTCTACGCCAAGTTTTGGGGGTGAAGACACTCGATGTGAGGTCTAAAAGCCACGAATCCTACGGGTGTCCTGTTATATACGTCATCATCACCACCCATGTTTTTGCAACATAATATTATCGATAACCCCCCTAAGTTTTTGAACAAAGCTTTTAAAGATTTTGAGTTTTTCGAAACTTTCATATGCCGTTAATGACGCATGAGACAGCTCTGTCAGCAGCTGTCAGGACTTTCGGCAACGGTCAACGTTATAGAGCCTTAGTATAATACGAAGTGACTCTTATGTCACATGTTGAGTGGCTGAAACGTCCATTGACAGCTGACAAATGCAGTCATTTGCCCAGTGAAACCGTGCAGTCGTTTTATTCGTATATTCGGCAAATTTTGCTGATTTTTTGTGCTGACGACGAACCGAAGTGTTTCTGGTCTCGACTATATCGTAAGGATGAAGCATAATTGTTGCCAACCGGCAGCGATTATTATCATATTATGCCTCTTGTGTTACGTGAAATGATCTAATCGTGATCTGAAACTTGAAACAGGTCAACCACACAGATCTCACTTACAGATCATTTTTGTTACAAAACATAGGTAAGTTGATGCCATAACTTGAATTCTTTAAACCATAAAAATGATAACACTATCAATCGCCCAGTATTTGCACAATGCGTACGTGCTAGGCCAGTCAATAATTTAATTCATAAGTGCCATTTCTTCAATACATTTCTTTGTTCACCCAATTATATTTCTATAGAATACCTGTTGGACGATTTTGCCAGAGAATGAAATTGAAATTTCATCTGAACGCTGTTATTTTCTAACTTCTATTTTACAGTCGCCACATGATTCACGTAACTTTTTGCAGGCAAAGCGAGCTCTCGAAGAGTTCCACTTTTCCTCTATTTTAGAGCAGTTGCACTAATTATACCCTCTTACAATATGCTAAATTTACTTCTTAGTTTTACAATGCTATATTTACATTTTACAATGCCTGAACGTGGGCTGTGTTATAGCAACTCAAGCTCTCAATATAGCTTAGCTCGCACTAATGATCCCTGATAATTTGGCTGTGATAACGGTTTTAGAAGGACATTGCAAACTGCCGCAGTGGTTGACCATGTAGGATATTTAGATGGTTTTATTACTCCGGATTAATGAACGCTCAGAAAAAATAGGCGGTCACAATGACCTCATTTACATTTGCAAGCAGCCAAATTGTTGAAAATAACCGCCTATTTTTCGTGCGCGTGGTATATTTAGTTTCTGAACGTTTACTAAGTTCAGTTGTCTGTTCTGCATTGCGCGCGCCGCACGGTCACATAATGTTGAAAATGTATACCTTTATCGGGCGCGCGCAACACAATCGAAATACTTGTTTTGCAGTTCTTGAAAGTCCAGGTTTTCCATTCCAATTTCAATGGTTAATGCAGCAGCCCTCTGATTTCCTCCTCTCAGCTATGCGCTCTTCACAACGTTTTGGAGGAGAAAGCACTCCATGACTCCATTAAATAATATATTTATGCATGTATAATTCCAGGGATAAGAGAATATCTGGGATAATTGCTGGGAGAGTAGTAGTGATCATCTTAAAATGATCAAGTACAGCTGCGTTATTGGGAATAGCACCCGTTTAACATGGCAATGTATGGCGTAAAAATGCCTATTTATCCCGCGTTTATTATATTTGAGCATTCAATGGCCATTCAATGGGCTGTCAATATTATAAATATTAGTATTTCCTTTCATGAATAATTCATACTTGCTTAATTGTGAATTTCAGTTTATATCAGATAATTTTACTAGCATATTATAATATGTAGGAGCGCACTCAACTAAAATATTATAATTAAGTATACAACTACAACAAAATTATTATTATCATACGGCTTGATTAGATCTCTGTACAATACACCTTCAGGAGGGTTATGACTTATCACGACATACCTGTACCGTGGTGTATAGACCTTTTCAAGCGCGGCGTATTACGCCGCGCATAAATAGTGCGTGCAAATGTTCTAACTTTCTGAAATGTGCCCCTGTTACTCTGTTAGTTTCCAATTGAGGGTAAATTTGCGCGCAGAGCACAAATTATGCGCGGCGTATTCGTAATACACCGCGCACGCATTAACCAATCAGCACGCAGTATTTGTTAAATACTGCACTCTCATTGTTCGTGCTATGAACCGCACGAGGGCCACATTCCGCCTGTGAAAGTGACAAATCCTCGACATCACATACTTTAACTTATCACTCGCAAACGTCATCTTGAGGAGAAGTACAGTTCTATATTTATAATATAGTACACATAGGTTAGTGAGTATCATTATAACACACGCAGTACTTATAGCATGAGCTTTTCGCAAGCCATCATCTCGTTTTATATATATTCGGGAGGGTGTAATTATTTTTTGGTCCTCTATATTTATATACGTATTTATGCTATTTTAAAATCCACAGAGTGCTCGTTTATATAATATATACCTGCGCAGTGTAATCCCGCAGTTATAAAAGCTGTATTTTACCAGTTTTAATGAGGGGAGGAGGAGAGGGAAATTGTTAATACGTAAGTTTTGACGTTTGAAACATCTTGTCTTTCCTTCGCGATTATGTTTCTTTTCTTCTATCTGTTCTTATTAGTTTTTATGTTTTTTTTCTCAGTGTAATCAAAAGATTCGTTTGCTTTTGAATGAAAACAAATCTGCAATTTCTCTTATCAGCACAACAACAGATGATTAATTATTTAAGTTTTAGCGTTTTCCATAAGCCTTGAACTAAGTTGGTCTGTTAATAATAGTTCAGTACTTAAACTATAACTTAATTAAGTTCAATACGCTGGCAGTCAGTAATTACTGCTTAAGATTACATCACTGATTACGTGATGACGTCACCATAACAGCAGCAGCAGTCCACCTTTTGGTAGGTTGCAGACAATTATCGTGAGAGCCGGCCATATTACACGAGTAGGAGGGCGGGATCAAGTCATCGATTGACTGCATCAAACAGTGGAAATGACGCAACTTCCATCCACCTGTTATCTATGGCCGGCCATATTATGCCACTGGAGGTTGATTGCAATTAACAGCTTTCCTGTCATTGCCTAATTAGAGGCGTAAATGAGACTAGAAATTCGTATGAGCTTGGGGTCTTCCATGGACTTACCATCACCGTTACCACCACTGTCTGCAGAGGTACAGAAGCCACGTGACGTACTTATGGTAACGCGTGATGTTACTCATGGCAACGCGTGATGTTATTCATGGTAACGCGTGATGTAACTCATGGTAACGCGTTATGTTACTCATGGTAACGCGTGATGTTACTCATGGTAACGTGTGATGTAACTCATGGTAACGCGTTATGTTACTCATGGTAACGCGTGATGTTACTCATGGTAACGCGTGATGTTACTCATGGTAACGCGTGATGTAACTCATGGTAACGCGTAACGTATCTCATGGAAAAGCGTGATGTTACTTATGGTAACGCGTGACGTAACTCATGGTAACGCATGATTTTTCTCATGGTAACGCGTGACGTAACTCATGGTAACACGTGACGTTACTCATGGTAACGCGTGATGATACTCATGAAAACGCGTGATGTTACTCATGGTAACGCGTGATGTTACTCATGTAACTCGTTATGCTACTTAGGTAACGCGTGACGTTACTCAGGGTAACGCCTGACGTAACTCATGGTAACGCATGACGTTACTCATGGTAACGCCTGACGTAACTCATGGTAACGCGTGACGTAACTCATGGTAACAAGTGACGTTACTCATGGTAACGCGTGACGTAACTCATGGTAACAAGTGACGTTACTCATGGTAACGCGTGACGTTACTCATGGTAACCCGTGACGTTACTCATGGTAACCCGTGACGTTACTCATGGTAATCCGTGACGTTACTCTCGGTAACGCATGACGTTACTCATGGTAACGCGTGACGTTACTCATGGTAACGCGTGATGTTACTCATGGTAACACGTGACGTTACTCATGGTAACGCGTGATGTTACTCATGGTAACACGTGACGTTACTCATGGTAACGCGTGACGGTACTCATGATAACGCGTGATGTTACTGATTGTAACGCGTGACGTAACTAATAGTAACGCGTGATGTTACTCATGGTAACGCGTGATGTTACTCATGGTAACGCGTGACGTTACTCATGGTAACGCGTGACGTTACTCATGGTAACGCGTGACGTTACTCATGGTAACGCGTGACGTTACTCATGGTAACGCGTGACGTTACTCATGGTAACGCGTGACGTTACTCATGGTAACGCGTGACGTTACTCATGGTAACGCGTGACGTTACTCATGGTAACGCGTGACGTTACTCATGGTAACGCGTGATGTTACTTATGATAACGCGTGATGTTACTTATGATAACGCGTGATGTTACTCATGGTAACGCGTGACGTTACTTATGGTAACGCGTGACGTTTTAATGGTAACGTGTGACGTTTCTAATGGTAACGCGTGACGTTACTCATGGTAACGCGTGACTTAAGTCATGGTAACGCGTGACTTTACTCATGGCAGCGCGCGACGTTACTCTTTAAGGGGGGTTCAAGCCAAATTTTTGGGAAAACACGTTTCTGAGATAACGGATGACCCAAAAGGTATACCCCGTGGGCCAACTTTTTGGCCAGGTTTGTACCCCAGACCACTGGCGCCGCCGTGGCGCCGTGCCCAAATATGGGCACAAAATGGGCATATTTTTTCAAAAGCAACTTGGGCGAGATCTGAGGTGTGCAATCGATAGATAATGGTCCCCTGAGTTACCATAAAAAATTTGAAGTCGATATCTCAAAAAATGGCTGAGTTATGGCCGAAAAACGTATGCCCATATATGGGCATACGCGCGTCGCGCAAGCCAATTCTGGCCCATAACTTGGCCAAATATCAATATTTTTGAATGAAACCAACTTTATTCGATAAATAGCGTTGAGTTACGTATTCTCTGCAAGTTTGGGGTTTATTGCTGCTAAAATGGCGATTTGAGGTCCAAAAAACCTCTTAAAAACCACAAAATCGCCATTTTCTCAGTTCGCGTTTTTTCCAAAGTGCTCTTTACTCAAACGCTTATAACTTCCGCTACGATTGATATTTTTGCATAATTCTTTTTTTACGTGAAACTAGACTAAATTCCTCAGATACAAATGGACTCGGATTTTTGAGTTAGGCCTTCAAAAATTTTTGGCGCCAAAAGCGCCGAATTTTTGGCAAAAATTTGGCGCTTTTGGCGCCAAAAGTTGGTTTTATTCAAAAATATTGATATTTGGCCAAGTTATGGGCCAGAATTGGCATGCGCGACGCGCGTATGCCCATATATGGGCATACGTTTTTCGGCCACAACTCAGCCATTTTTTTGAGATATCGACTTCAAATTTTTTATGGTAACTCAAGGGACCATTATCTATCGATTGCACACCTCAGATCTCGCCCAAGTTGCTTTTGAAAAAATATGCCCATTTTGTGCCCATATTTGGGCACGGCGGCGCCAGTGGGTCTGGGGGTACCAAACCTGGCCAATAAGTTGGCCCACGGGGTATACCTTTTGGGTCATCCGTTATCTCAGAAACGTGTTTTCCCAAAAATTTGGCTTGAACGTTACTCATGGTAACGCGTGACGTTACTTATGGTAAAGCGTGACGTTACTCATGGTAACGCGTGACGTTACTCATGGTAACGCGTTACTATGAGCTCATAGTAACGCGTGAGGTATCCTAGCAACGCGCGTGACGCAACTCAGAAACCAATGTATTTTGAGCGCACTGAGTGAATATAATGTGCATGTAAACGTCAGTGTCTGCATGAAAATTAGCTCATATGTACTCCACTAAGATGAGCATGAAGGATCGATCGAGCTATAATAATTGCTGATTATATTCACCCTAGGTTATCATCTTAACGACATGACGACATGTGTGACTTGTCATATAATTTGCAGTTGCTTGGAAATGGAATATTATGAGTTCGGAAGAAAAAAAAGTAGAGATTCGTTTATATATGTCAACGTCAATATATTAAAATATAGATTCAAAGGTCTATACTTCTTTTGTGAGTCCGCGCGACCCGTATATCTAGACCAACTTCCATAAATTTTCCGTTGTCCGTGAAACCTGTCTATAAGTTCCGTACAAATAATAGGTATAATTCCAGTGACGTCATTATCAAGGTTTAGAATGGGTAGTTCATGAAGTCAAACTGCCCGTATTTCCCTCCGGCAGCATTCTGTTTGGTCCTGAGAGGCGTTAGTTACGAAGTGATGTCTGTGATAACTTTGTCAGGCTTTACAACCGAATGTTTAACACACTGTTCCGTTTCTTTGTTATTAAATAGGTCGTGCACCTGCTAATCATATAGGTGGTAAAATAGTGACGTCATCATCAGGGTAAAGAATGAGGAATTGACGACGGAAAAGAGCAAACGTATCGTGCAGGGCGTACGAAGCGCAGAAAAATGTGCTAATTCTATAACTACGTACGCAGCGAAGGCGATCGTTCGACTGCTGTCTTTAATATAAAGCTAGATCTCAGCCCTGACTTATCTCTCAGCCCTGACTTCTCTCAGACGTTTTGGTCTTTCTTCTTCAATATCTTTCAATCCATCTCGCTCAGCCTTGGTGATTTATTATTGAGAAATACATAATGTCTTTCCATGGAAATGTTTAATCAGAGTTTGCATTGCCAGCTCGAATCAGAACAACTCCAGAGCACAGAACATGAATCATCTGCACATGGTTCATGACATGGGCAGCCACTTGTTCGTTATATTTACTTAAACGATAGGATTAATTAGTTAATTATTATGTAAATGCACGGAAAATCTGTAGCAAAGCAGAGTCCACACCACCGGTGAGACTTCAGGTCTCGTCATGTCTTCAGAACTTAAGTTGTCTGCTTCCTTAAACCGAGGACAGAGCTATTTCACTAGTTCAGAGCTCAGCTAAAGTCATATTTGAGGGGGTCCTTATATTATGTCAGTTCGTTTAAATCTTGAGCAGCATAAATTGCGAGCCAAAATTTGGAAATTTTTCGGTTGTCAATGACATGCCGTTTTTTCCTGTGTTCTATAATTTATTGATCATTTGACAAAGAAAGGTGAAGTTCAGCAGGCTGGACTTCGTGGAAACAACCAATGAAAGAACAACTCACCAAGAGGGATGCGTCCATGCTCATTCTATTCAAATCTCAATTGTTGAATACAAGGACAGTGTTGAGACGGTGTAGTTAAGTTTTGGCTGATGATTGTTAGGCTATAGTAAGGGTTAAGGTTTCCGTTTCCACATGTTGCTTCAGTGTTCTTCCAGCATACCAAAATGGGGGAGTGGTAATATAATGGCAGTAACAAATTTTCTGAGAACATTCTTGGGTACAATCATTCATCATACTGCTTCACATCAGAAATATAATCGTTAAAACATGGAGCGCTACCTTTCCATTATTCCGTTTAAATTTGTGACAAATTTTACTGAAAAACAACCCTCAATGTAGGACTTGTCACTGGTGCTCCTTGACCAGTGATAAGTTTTGCATCATTCGCGTGTACTGTGCACCATGCACTGAGCATTCACAGAAGTTGTCCAGTATATGTTTGAAATTTAAAACCGTCAGTTTATTACAACCGAATGATACATCGTCCTGAGATCATTGATGTTTGTTGTTTCGTTCACTTGCCACAAGTAACAGTCAGTGAATGAGTAAGTATTGTGATAAGTGTAGTAAATAGGTTTTTACCAATACCTCTTCGTTCACTTGCCACAAGTAACAGTTAATAAGTACAGGGATAAGTGAAGTAAGTAAGAAGGTTTTAATCTATAATAATTCTGAGAACAAAACCTTGTGATTGGTTTCATGTTTAGTGTTTCATGATCCCAATAGCCCCATTTGGTCATCTATATTGTCCTATCTGTGATTGATTAATTGATAATAATTGATAAGTGGTTTTGATAGCATAATTATCTTTGGATCTCCGTATTTGTGAGATTATCTTGAGGGATAGGTCTAGTTAATAAGGATATTAGGCTAAAGACTTCCGCTTTTCTAAATTACTATTTCCTATCAAAACTTAAGTCTGCATTTGTACTTTTGTAGGACCAACCTTTGTAAATTGTATGTTTCGAGTGATATTCACGTTTTCATATTCTTTTGAGAACTTTAATTGGCCCAACGTTTCGAATTTGTAGTCAGGTCAAAGGTGGTGACGTGATCTGCTGTTTCGGAGAATTCTACGTTCTCGGTATATAGAAATTCAATATTACGTCACTATATATTCGTATATTCTTGTTACTTTTGTCCGAATGAAATTTAAAAGTTTGCCTTCTAAGAAGTAGCAATTTAACATTAGCCAGCTAGCCGTATACTGGTAACACCACCAAAACCGTTGGACGGTTGGTCTAGTAACCCCCCGCTGGTTTGGATGTGATCAGCCCATTTTGTCTTTTTTCAGGTTCCGTTGTCACATCCAAACCCGCGGGGGGTTACTAGACCAACCGTCCAACGGTTTTGGTGGTGATATCTTGATAGATGTATGTAGTTTGAACCCATGTTACTTGCCCAAAGGCATTTTGAATCCACGTTACTTGCCCTCACGTAGTCCGAACCCACATTAATAGCCCACACGCAAGTCTAACCCACATAACTCACTCTGACGAAGTCCAAAACTATGTTATCCTAACTTGGAATTACTAGAATTGATATATTTCTTAATTTCTACAAATCGTCCACGTGAACTCACGTGCTTAAATCTTGCAACCAGATCCAATTTCACCTGCATAAGTCGTATTTGAACTCATTTCAACGTAACCAAGTCGAAAATCCCATGTGAATATAAATTTCTTCAAATCACCTAATTTCTACAAAACGTCCGTGTGTACTCACGTGCTCAAATATAGCAACCAGATCTAATTTCACGTGCATTAGTCGTATTTAAACTCATTTCAACGTGATCATGTGGGACTTGAACAGGTTCACTTACGTCATCTGAAGTACCTGCTTGGCATCCGGCGAAACGCCTCCAACTGTGGAGCCTGGGGTGAGACAGGCAATTTTCCACTTTTCATCAACAGTCTCAAACTCTGCATCAAATTCTTCAAGCGAGTTATCCACTTAGACCAATCAAACTTCGCTAAGGCAGCCATGAACGAACAAAAATCCCTAGGCCTATCATGGTTCACCAACATCAAATCAACGATCATAAATTTTGGCACAGAAGATGGCTACTGCTTCAATCAGAACTCCTCAGACATCATCAACTCTACCCTCCTTGCCGACAAAGTTTCTCCCCAGACTTTTGTAGGCAAACTCCAAGCGACACTTCAATCAGTCCTGGAAAAATACCATCGACCAGTCGAGCAGACTCTCATTCTACAAATGCTCAAGGATGGTATCAGCTGGGAGTCCTATCTCGACCACTCTCGATCATTTGAAGATAGGAAGATGTCCTCAAGGATTCGCTGCAGTGCGCACAAGCTTCATATCGAAACTGGTAGGCACTCTAAGACTCCCAGAGACGATCGAATCTGTGAATACTGCTCGATCGAAAATCATGGCTTGCAAGTTATTGAGGATGAAGTTCACCTCCTCACAGAGTGCCCAGTTGGTGACAATCACAGAGAGAAAATGATCTCTCTGCTCAGGGAGCTTCACAACAAACCTAACCTATCCATGGATGGTATCAGCATAGCAAAGACAACTGTTGACCCTGACACCACCAACATCAGCAATCAACAGCACATCAGGCACATAGAAATCGTGACCAGGGCCATCAAATGTATGTACAAAAGTGCCCTCAAGTACAAATAGTGTCAACACCAAATCAGTACATGCTAACATTCTCACTGACCAGTCCTACATTTTCATCTTAACCTCTCTTTATTCCTCTGGAGACAATGACGTCAAGTGTCCCACTCAGTTTGGATCCCAGATGGCTGAGTGGAGCGGAGGGGGGTGTTTCCGACTTGCGCTGGTAGTGATCCAGCCACCTGCTACATATGTGGGAAGCGGGTGCCCTCTGATGCTCGCCTGGCTGCGTACCGTTGGGCTTGTGCCTCATGCGTGAGGCATGCGCAGGTCAGGGACGTCATCTCTCCTTCTTCTCTCTCTTCTTCTTCTTCCTCTTCCTGCAGTCCCCCCTGAACCCTTCATCATTTCCTCATAGAACTCCTCTGCATCATTCACAGCTTCATCGGCTTCTTCTGGTGCTCCATTGCTGCCCCTGCATTGTGTCTTACCCCGTCATCTTGTCCGAGTCAGGGACTCTTAGAATCTGCACCCTTCATCAGCTTCATCTAGCACTCCAACGCTGCCCCTGCATTGTGTTCTGTGTCCTAACTCTGTTCGAGTCAGGGATTCCTTGCTTCTGCACCCTTCACCCATCAACCCTTCCCCCCCCCCTTTTTTTCAGTATTTTGCTCCTCCGTTTTTTTGCTCCCCCTTGAGGCCGTACTGTTGGTAATCACACTGGTCCTGTCACTTGCTTCATCCCACTCCTGTATTTATCATCATTATCACCACCATTAACATACTGTGCCAGTGTGTGATATTTGTATAACAATGCCTTTGTTATAAATTATATTTGAAAATTCCTTGAAAAAAATTCCTTGTCGAAAATCCCGTGTAAATATCAATTTCTTCAAATCCCCTAATTTCTACAAAACGTCCGCGTGAACTCACGTGCTTCACTAGTCCATCGTATATTTCCCATCCCTATTCACTGCGAGACATGGAAAAACCATAATCAGTTCACCATCATATTACAGAATAGGACTACGGTACAAATTTTTGTCATAAACATAATTTCGATCAATTTGCAGTTCATTTGTTAGAAGCCTCGTGGGACAACAATCTACGACCGATCGCCCTTGAAACTCGTTTTATAGCTAAATCTCAAGGTCTAAAAGCAACAGATCAGAAGTAAAACATAATCCGATAAAAAATCTTTGAGTTAGAGAGATGTCAAAGTAAAATAGCGTTCTATCGCAAAATACGCTATTTTAGTGGTTTTACGCGATTTTGATGACGTCATCACAGCACCCAAATAAGCTCAAACCAACTTCCAATATAGCCTCTAAGACAATTCCGCCTTAGTACAACATACTTTGACCGGTCTCATCTCAAGATAAGCTGCAGTTCTTGACATATCACTCGTTTAAGTTTTTCTCCTAAAATTTTGAAATTGATTTTTCACCGTACCTTAGAAAATCGCGTATATCTCGATGAAAAATCGAGATAGCCCAATGATCCATATGATTTTCTGAAAGCTCTTTAAATTTGCTAAAAATCATTCTGAAAAATCAGACAGCTATCTCCTTTCCTTCTTGGTGAAAAATGAACTCGAAAATGGCCTATTTTCGCTAAAAAAGCAACAAAATTTCGATAATTTGATGACGTCATAGTGACGTGAAAATGACGTCACCAGAACTTCTCTTATAGCCTATAACATTTTCCCATCTTAGATCAACAAAACCTGACCTCGATCATGTCTCTACCATTTCCCGTTCTTGAGATCTCATCGTTTTAAATTGGGTCCCAATTATCATGATATTAGTCTTAGTATTAGTCTTAGATCACCCTGTGACACTCGTTTCTCTCATAGGGCATAGATCCGTTTGCCTGCATTAGACCTGCACTAGACTGGCACAAGACCTGCATTAAACCGGCGTTAGACCTGCATTAGACTGGCGCCTGGGCAAAGTGGCAAACGGATCTATGCCCCTCTCATATATACCCTGGCCAGTCTTTTTTTATTACCGCGGGGGGTTACCGCCCTGGCCAGGGCGGGAACAGAGTACAGACGATATGTCACCAGTAAGTCAAAGTAAAAGGCAGTTTGGTGACTCTTCTAGAAGTTTAGCACCAATTTCATGAGAAGGTGATAATTTACTGAATAATTGTGCCGCGAATTGAGTTGTTGTAAGGTGTAATATTGCTTGCAAGACATTTGACCTCACGGCATTTTATTTCAGGACACTTCATCTCCCTGTCCTGACCATCACACAGACCCCCACTGTTGCTCGGAGTTGAAATGTTACGAGATTATAAGTTTCGTAAGGTGAATTGTCGTGAGGTGAGGTGTCGTATTGTCGACTGTCGACGTGTCGTGAAGTGAGGTGTCGTGAAGGGTCCGTTCCCCAATAGAAGGAAGGTGCCTCATCCCACACTGATACATCTGAGGAGAATGTAACAGAACATATTAATTACTCTGAGCTCAGACGCGATATGATTCACATTATTACACTCTGACCAGATGTGATGGGTTATCGTGACGTCATTATCATGGTTCAAAATGATGAGTTAATGACACTAAACAGGTAACGTTTGTGGACGGCGTTTCTATAAGTATCAAGCTAGCATTGGTAGATCTTGCCAATTATACAGGAGTTACCAAGAAATAAGGTAGATCATAGCCGACCTAATATCTGTGCACATCTGTGGCCTGTGCTTGTGTGTATGAGTGTATGTTTGTTGGATTTTTTGTAAATTGTCCTATGTTTGTTTATGTTTGTTTCAAATCTTTGTTTGTTTGTATGTTTATGTTTGCTCATATTGATATTATGATGTGAGGGAAGGCTTGCACCTGAAAGAGAGCCAGTGAGACAGCTAGGTATATATATATCACAGGTTCAGCGCGCGCAGGGTAGGCAGTTGTTAGCATCAACTGGTAACATGTTAGCCCATGATAATGACATGAACTCTCTCCGCCTATCCTTCAAACACAGCCCTATATATAAGTTATATAAGTACATACGTTATTATGTTCGGCCATTTCATCACTAATTTTGTTGCAGTGCTACCTCCTTTGCTTCCACCACCTAGGTTCTGTGTGCTGCACCGTTTATACCTCCCCTGGTTATACCTGCCGCTAGCTGTGCACTGAGTTTCTTACTCAAAGTGTGAGGGGTTCTAGGACCTAGGTGTAAACTCAAAGTGTGAGGGGTTCTAGGTGTCAACAGTGTGAGGGGTTCTAGGTGTCAACAAGGGAGGGGGGTTCTAGGTGTTAGGGGTTCTAGGTGGAGGGTTCTAGTGGGGTCTAAAGTGAGGGTTCTAGGTGTCAACAAGGGAGGGGGGGTTCTAGGACCTAGGTGTCAACTCAAAGTGTGAGGGGTTCTAGGTGTCAACTCAAAGTGTGAGGGGTTCTAGGTGTCAACTCAAAGTGTGGGGGGTCTCAGGTGTTAGGAGTTATAGGTGTTAACAAGGGAGGGGGGTTCTAGGACCTAGGTGTCAACTCGAAGTTTGAGGGGTTATAGGTGTCAACTCGAAGTGTGAGAGGTTTAGGTGTCAACTCCAAGTGTGGGCCATTCCCAGGAATGGCGCAACTCAAGGTGTCAGTGCGCGCCGTTTTTACTGTGAAGGGGTATGGGGGTTCTAGGTGTCAACTCAAAGTGCGGGGAGTTCTAGGTGTCAACTCAAAATGCCAGGGGTTCTAGGTGTCAACTCAAAATGCCAGGGGTTCTAGGTGTCAACTAGAAGTGTGACGGGTTCTAGGTGTCAACTCAAAGTGTGAGGGGTTCTAGGTGTTAGGGGTTCTAGGTGTCAACTCAAAGTGTGTGGGGTTCTAGGTGTCAACTCAAAGTGCCATGGGTTCTAGGTGTCAACTCAAAGTGTGAGGGGTTGTAGGCGTCAACTCAAAGTGTGGGGGGTTCTAGGTGTCATCTCAAAGTGTGAGGGGTTGTAGGTGTCAACTAAAAGTGTCAGGGTTCTAGGTGTCAACTCAAAGTGTGGGGGGTTCTAGGTGTCAACTCAAAGTGTAGGGGGTCTAGGTGTAACTCAAAGTGTGAGGGGTTCTAGGTGTCAACTCAAAGTGTGAGAACGAAGTGTGTCAGGTGGACAAAGGGGACGAGGGGACAAAGGGGACAAATCAAAAGTAGGATTTCTGGAATTTTGTGTTTAACTCTGGCTTATACCTACAAAATATCGTCATGGGGGTTCGGTGTCAACATAGCTCACCCTAAAACGAAAGTCACACATTTTTTGACCTATTTTAGGAAAGTGCAGGCACGCAGGGGGGGTGATACCTTACCTCCTAGCTCAAAGCAGGGGTTTTTTTAGGTGTCAACTCAATCTGACTTCAAGTTGACTGAGACAAGAATTTGCAAAAATATTCTTCGGAAAGATCGCTGCCCATGTGTGAATTATGATGGTCACGCACAATGTCAGGCAAATCAGAGTGGGATTGGGAATATATATGGCACTTTTAGTTAATTCTGTGACGAATAGGACAACCTCATGCTCTGTCGTTTTATATTCAAAGTGATGTCATTAACACGGGCAAGAGTTGTCAAATTCTTTCAGCAGTTCTTTTTAAGACTGTCTGATGTATGAGTCCCTCAAATCACTCGTTTTATATCTTGTTGAATATCTCATGCTTTGACTTGAATATTATAGAATGAAATATTTGAATTAGCTTCAAATCTCCCGTTTTGTCAAGTTTTCATTCTATGCATATGATGTATAGAAGAATCGCATTCTTCTTAATACAAAATATTTGAACATTTTCAAATATTCGTAATATTACCTCAACATAATCATAATATATCAAAGATGCAGTTCGTTATTGCCTTACATAGAACACTTTGAGGTCTTATGAGAACTTTGCAGCTACCTGTCGAATCTCTCAAAGACCAATGTATCCTTCAAATATACATAATCAGCTCTGCGGTTTGTGTTTAGTTATATTCTCTTTACGTTGATACATATGTTATAACTGCGCGCGCACACGTGTGTTTCACCTCACCAACGCACCACTTTAACCCCTGATGATAACGTCACTAAACTGGTCAATATAACGCCCATCCCTCAGTCAAATATGCAGTTAGTGCTGCAGAAAGACCAGTATACAGCTAGAAGGCTTTTTCGTTAAAAAGATACACTCACAACATCACCAGTTCCTCGCTCCTGCACATATTTATGAGAAATAGGCAGTTAGAGGCCAACCGTCATTGTCATAGCCGCTTGTGGTAGGTTGTTTTTGTAAAACCGTATGTTTTCAGCTCAATGAGGTGGTACATGTATGTTTTATAATAAGCCTTGCTGTGACCAACAAAGCAGGGGCATTGCAGCAGGGGAGGCGCCCATGGCTTGAAACGGCAAAGTGCTGTCGTATAAGTTTGAAGCAGTAATGATGTCATGCTTTCCATGCGCGCAGTCATGTATTTGCAGTAGTGACTGCTTTCGTTTAAGCATAGTTTTGGTATGACGGGCAGTGTATCCCTCACAAATGTCGGTGAACTTTTAGCATGCTGACAAACTACAATTAGATAGCTTTTTATAATATAAACATTTCATGAGAATTACATTTCAACGTCATGCATCTCCTCAACGGCATGGTCAATGCGTTTCGAGGAAAATTATGAGAGGCACTGCATTTCTTGTTTTTATAACAACAGAATTGGTGCCAGAACTTTAAGCACAAAAGCACACTGTATCGCCTGTGGCTTGGCTGTGCGGCGATTTATTAGATCGGCCAAACTTTTGCTTTTGACAACTGTTTTTGAAGTTAAATATGTAAAGAAAATTAATTTCATTATTTTTTGATAGGTTTTATTTGTTTGCTCTGATGTTTTCTCGTAGACTGACGAGAGAGGGGGAAATTTTTGTCAGTCGCATGTTTAACGGTTAACTTTTAAAACTTTGTTGACCGGCCACATGATGGTGAAAAGTAGACCATGATTCTGCTATCTGAAAGCTGGAAACTGAGAAGGAGGGATTAGATCCGTCTCATTCTTACACTCCCCCAATCCCTCATGCTCCCAGGTTGGTGTGTAAAGCGGAAAGGACTCTTTCCAGCTTTCCTGTCAACAGTCAAGTGTCACGGGGATGTGATCCCTAGGGACAGCACCTGATTAAAATATATTCCGAGGGACTGCCTGAATGTCTTGCAGATCCAACCCCGCTTTAGAAAGAAGCCAACTGTAGAGAACCATCAATTCTTAGTTCTTACTTACATCATCAAAGTCATGTTGACAAGATGACAAAATTACTTCCTTAAATTCCATAATGCCCAAGTTTCAGGTCCTATTCAGGGACCCTGTTGAGTGTCCATCGTGATTTTATGACTATGAGAGAACATAATATGAGTCACACATAACCGTGTCATCACAATTAGTTACATGCCCTAA
Source organism: Beroe forskalii (assembly GCA_011033025.1). Taxonomy (NCBI): domain Eukaryota; kingdom Metazoa; phylum Ctenophora; class Nuda; order Beroida; family Beroidae; genus Beroe; species Beroe forskalii. The sequence goes on along the minus strand of WFMF01000291.1, from coordinate 199,486 downwards.
CACGCCTTATGTCAGGGCTAGTTATAGATTTCTCTCTCCAGACTTTTGCATGACTCTTTATGCACATAAGCTCTGCAATATCTGAGCAGATGTGTCTTCAGCAGCTGCAAAATTCCTACGAGAATATCACATGGGATGTCGAGGGTGACCTAATCATTGAGGTCACAGTGACAAAGCTAAAAGTGTCAATAATTAACTGATGACGCCGTCCTTGAGCTTTACAGGGTAAATTGATGACGCTATTAATATCATTTAGCTTTATAAAGGGTCAACTGATGAAGTCATCCCAATGATAGAACAGCCAATAGTAGTATCTATGGCTAGAATAGCCAATTTCGCGTGCACATGCGTCTTACAATCAGCAAATTTCATGACATCATCTCACTCCCTGGGCCCTGGCAATCTCATTAATATCGGTTATGATGCGGTATGGCCATAGTATATGGCCATAATATATATCGCGATAGAAATTAACAAATGGCCAGCTGTTTGCAGCAATACGTTGATCACGATAATGCAATACGTTGATCTCGATAATGAAATCGTTATAAAGTCGGAGGCACATATTATTAGCTCAAAGTTAAACTATCATTTTCATCGACTGATTAGCGCGCGCTGATTGATCTTATTTCATGACAATTTGAGGATGGTTGTGCCGCCTTGTCATTGAGTGCGCGGCTCGTGCTGCCTTAGTGGCACAATGCCTCACATGGTGCAACATCCACCAAACGCCAAACAGAACCTTCATACGGTGGTGGCAACTCCTTACTGATAAAATCAGTAAATCGCACGTGCGAGAACAATCTGAATGGAAAGCCAGATTAAAACTTACCCATATTAACAGAAAATCTTATCTCCTTTCATCTCAACATTTTAGACAAAATTCCACCCGCCTAAGTCCTCGTCTCAGTTGAAGTATAATTTTCGAAATATCGGCACGGCCACAAGAATTTCCCAGCTTTATAGCGGTGTATATTTATAGAGTTCCCCGAACTCTAGTGGTGACAAATTTTGTGAGCTCTATAAATAACAAATTGATATATTAATACCCTGTAAATATTTCCGCGTACGTGTCGAAATAAATGTAAAAGATGACAGCCAACGATATATTCGCGTTTATAATAATAGAAATTAGAAAATCCCCCCGTCTTTGTAGTTTATAACGGTCACATGTCAGTTATATCTCACGCTCCAGGCTGAGACATTGGCTCCTGACATTCACTGGATCGAATTGATCCAATCCAGGGGAATATATTTCATCGTGTTTACAAGTACATCTCTTATTTCCAACATGCATGCACTGACCATGTTCAATTTTCATGCAGTCAGCTTACCCTTACAACTCCAATATTTATTATATATTATATTGCACTGTACCGTCGTTTAGCGTACAATTTACTAATTCAGAATTTATTTTATTGAGCTCAGTATATATATAAATATATATTTATAAATATATATTATATAAATTTATATTAATGTAAATAGGAGGGATAATTTTCAGGGTTTAACAGTTCCTCTCGCTGACTGGAGTTAATGACAAATAAATGAGTTACCAAGCTACATCACAGCAGCAAATAATAATAAATTGTGAAAGAATTTTATTCATTATTTCTTCATCACTTTTAAAATATGTATATCATATTCAAAATAAATATATATAGAAATTATCAATTCCTATAGTCAGAAGGTGGATTTAGCGTGTTATTTATAAATTCATGTTGTTAAGTGGCCGATATACCCAATATATACCTACTTGCTTCTGCTGAGCAATTGTCATACCTATACCGAGTACCGTCTTAGTTCCACCGTCAGGAACTCTTTCTCTCTTTCTCACTCTCTTTCTTCACTCTCTTTCTACCTCTCTTTCTACCTCTCTTTCTAACTCTCTTTCTAACACTCTTTCTAACACTCTTTCTAAATCTCTTTCTAACTCTCTTTCTAACTCTCTTTCTACCTTTTCTTACTAACCCTCCCACTTTCTTTCTACCTCTCTTTCTCACTCTCTCTCTCACTCTCTTTCTAACTCTCACTCTCTTCCTAACTCTCACTCTCTTTCTAACCCTCCTAATATTAGATACCTGTATCTCTTCTCATTCCCAATTCCAGACACCCTGCACATTGTCATGTTTTAGATAATTTATAGTTTATCTCCATTAATTCCGTTATATGCGTGTGCACGTTTCATGTGAGAGGTGAACATATAGCCCTTAGGTTATAATATAGCCGTATTTATTTATAGTGCGTTAAACGTATATTTTATTTTATTATTAATTTTCGCTTTATCAATTTATTGCCTTATTTTATTATATATGTTGATTTCTGTTGGAGGACGGAGTTTTTAGGTAAATGCTTCCTACGCAGCAGTGTTTTGCAGATGTTATTTTTCGCCTTGTGATTCATATACGGTTCGTTTAAAATGGTTGACAGATATTCAGGTGCTTCAGCAGAAATTACATTCACCATAAAGTTATTTCATGAAGTATTTGGGGCACAAAAATTCTTCAAAAACTCGCATATGTTAGCACGGGTCATCTTTTCTATTTATTCGGAAGACAGCCAGAATATTCCGATATTGAAAGAACACCTCACACCCGCAGCCGTGGCGAAAGAGCAGCTTAAAAAGCCGGGTGTCTCTCTCTCGGAAAATGGGTACGTTAATGACCCTATTTATATATATATATATATAAATGAAGGAACCTATTAATGCACGGTCATTATACGAGATATTTTAGGTCATCAAAAACATGTCTTCAAACATTTATCTCTTGGGAAGGAGCCTAACGACCACGTAAACCATGTTGTTGGAATTGACCTGCGAGATGGCTGGGTTGCCTCGTCGTTGTCTTTGCCTCACACTTGTCTTTCCTCCTCGAGCAATGTTTGTCCGGCGGCGGCGATATATTTTTGCTTTTTGTGTATGGTGTGGCAAATTGGCAATACGAGCAAGAATTCACAAATGGCGATTTTATGAATTTTCCCTCCAAAAATTGTTCTCATATATAATACGAATCGACTTCTTATTGATCAATCGAAGATATTACAATGCGATTTCTCTGGTATCACTATAATAAAGGGATGGTTAGGGTTAATGCTATGAGCTATCTCCGAAAATCTCCGTGCTAATAGGGGTTGATACATTCCACCCGTTACATTCCACCACTTACGTTGTAAATCTCTCTCTCGTTCTTCACTCTTAGATAACAACAACTGTTAAATCTCATTCGTTCTTCACTCTCATATGACAACGACTTTCACATATTTTTGCTTTTTGCGTATGGTGTGGGAATATCATAGCTAAAAAAGCAAGAATTCACAAATGGCGATTTCACATGATTTTCAAAAGCTTCCAATGACAACTCTCTCGTATCAGATTAACGTTATCACTTTTACCTTTCTAGCACCTTAATGTTGGGTGCAGTCTGCGACACTTGTGAGTTCAGATATTATTCTAGTGAAGAGTAAAATGAACCCCCATTATCTTTATCAACTTTTTTGTGAAAAGAAAAACTTAATAGGTACCTAACAAGCCTTACGACGGCCCTTAGCCCTTTGGACAAAAATCGAATCATTCTTTACAAAACAAGTGAAGTTTCTTTCAATTTCAGCTCTTGAAATTGGTCTTTGAAGCTGAGAGCAAATATGGTGAGATCAAATATGGTGCTTACCCAAGTCTTCTTAAACATAAAATATATGTTTCGTGGACAACATATTTAGGAGCACTCTTACGACGACATAATATAGCAGACTGCTCTTTATTTTGAAAAACAAACTTAATCACAGAAAAATATTGCCCCTTTGCACCATCTTTTTAAATCGGTCATAAAGTTTTCCTAAGAACACTTATCTTTGTTCGTGAAGGAGCTCCAGTACGGTAAGCTGATTCCACGGAGTGAAATGGAACTAGAGCGGTGTACAAGCTCTTGATCTATTGCACGGAATGGAATGTTGTTACTCAAGCCACAAGTTTAAACGGAACTCAAAGAGCGTGAATATTTCCAACCTTCTAAATATGGTTCGTCATTTCAGTACCTCATTTTCTACAAGCACTACGCCTGAATACCTTGGGAAGCCTCATCATAAACAGGCCTATTATGAACGTTTCCTTCACCAACAGCACTGAGTTTGTCATCTACAACCAAGCTGCCCGCTACTGCTGGATCTCATACAAGATCGTTTCCATCCTTTCCTCCTTCATGGGGGATTCCATTATCCTAGTGGCATCCATCAGGTACGATGCCTTCAAGCTGCAAAAAGCCATTGTCACCATCATGCAGCACATGGCTGTGTGTGATCTCTTCAACTCATTCAACAATTGTCTCTCCCTTGTTATTCTGATCTCAGAACGGAATATTCTGGGATCCTTCCTGTGCAGTGTTAGGGGTTATTTCATCTGCTACACCTACCCGGCTAGCTTCTACTTTACAGCTGCCTTGACCAGCATCAAGCTCCTCATAATCCAGTACCCGCTGCAGGCTTGTCTCTGGACTAAATCCAAAGCTCACATCGTCTGTGGAACCATCTGGATCTGTTCACTTACTGCCCCTTTTTTCTTCTCTGTTATCGATGAAGATGACGTGCAATTTGAGTATTTAAGTATGCAGCACTGTTTTTATGGCTTTTCAGCGGAAGCTTGGAAAGTCTGGCGACCAGTTTTAGCTGGCTTATCATCAGTGGCACCAACCATCGTTGTCATGGTGACCACTACATGGCTCATAGTGATCGCTGTGAGAGTATCAAATCGAGGGGGTGACAAGGTGAAATGGCAAGGTCTGGTGACAGTCATTGCAACAGCTGCGGTGTTTTGTCTGTCTGTACTGCCATTAGGGCTGTACTACATATTGAAGCCGTTGATTCAGGACCCAATGCTTCTTGCTCACATCAACACCGCAACCCATGCCATTGCTAACATCAATGTCATGGCTAATTTCTACATATACAGCCTGACGGTGCACAGTTTCAGGGAGTTTCTCAGGCAAAGAGCTGCACTTATTGGGGGAGCAATCTGTGGGAAAAGAGGAGGAGAAGGAGAGGCTAGGATATCTGTTGTGAGGGGAGAGAAAACAACTTCTACAGCAGAGAAGAAAGCAACATCCGCTACTGCGGGGGAGAATGCTGGGTCTACTGCCGGAAAACAGAGATCTGAAACTCAAGTTTAAAGACTGAAGTCTTCCTAAACGCATTTCTACGTTTTGTTGACCAAATAAAATAACTAAATACAGTTTGCTTTGATTATGTTTACGGAACTCAATTGGGACATGAAACGGTCGTGTTTGATAATTTACGACAAGAAGTCGCCAGGAGTATTTTCAATAATCATTTTGTTGCCAGTAGTATTTTTAATAATCTTTTTGTGTGAATCAGCTTTAAAAATCTAAAATACCTCTAGAAACCATAGGTTGTGCATTCGTTACATACCTAACTGGCCTTTGAGTAATAGGAGTAATTGGCACAGAGCCCCTCCGGCCCCCAGACAGCTTTTTAACAAGCCCCACGGACAAAATCTCAAAGTCGTTTCACCCATCAATTTCGATGTATTTTCTCATTTCTGGTTATTTCAAGAAAAGTCTGTCAAAAACGTTCTTTCGAATATTTTCAATGAACATTGATGTTTGCATAGATTTTGCAAGAGACCAAGGTACTCTAAAATCAATTCTTATTGAAGCTCTGTTATCAATTGACTAAAATTTCAATGAATTCCACCCTGAACAAAATCTCTATACTTACCTTCACCGCACAATACCGACAAAACACGTTGACGAGTGAACGAACCCACAACGACAATTGAAAACAACAAACTGAACTAAACAGTATTTAGTATTTACAGGACCATCGATAGCCATTTACATTTCGACAAAATAAAATCAGTAATGGCCTATTAAAATTGCACTCTAACTGATAAGATTGGTCTATTTGTCATATTTCGAACATATTTTGCTCCCAATTCAGGCTATCAATGTTGAAGTTTAATTCAATAAAATGCACGCTGTAAATTTTTCAAAGAATATTTTTAACCATCACTAATATCTTCATTTTATAATATCATTTTATAAGAATAGCTTCTCGTGAAAATATCTTTTTCATAAAATATCTTCTCATAAAACAGCTTTTCATAAAAACAGCTTTTCATGAAACTTGGAGCATCACAGTTTTTGAGTCCTGAAGTTTAATCAAAACTCAAAAAATCATAGGTACTTATAGACATACATACACAGGTCATCAATACATTGTATAAACATTTACTAGCATGACATGACGAACGAACAGTTATATAATAGGCACACAAACACACAAACAAACACACGTGGTCTCGGACTGAATAGGACCGTACCCACCATACGCACAGCTGACTCGCTCACTCGCTCACCGCGACCTGATTAGCTCCTGCAGCTGTACTCGTAAGACTCATGATATATCACCTTCATCATGAGCCGCGCGCGCGCACAAAACACCCCTCCTCCCTCACCAGCGCGCCATTCCAAAGCATGACAATGCCATCACTCCCTGACGCCTGTGCAGCGCACGCACTTTATATCTGAGCTCAATATATATAATAAATTGTACGGACTTTTTATCGTTGCTGTCAGACAAAGAGATGACAGTGTACTTTACTATATGCGCGTGGGATGCGCAGGCAGGACCGGGCATACGTCACCGTCAGAGCTGGAGGTGGTGTGTTGTGCCGGTAGTATCGCCAGTGCTGTGCGCGGGGTCTGTATATGTGAGCGACGTATGTATTTATATACCTCCAATTATCTGTACAAGACAAGATGATATATAAATACTACTACTATATTGCATATTGTCATGTTTATAACATATATATATATTTATATATATAGAGTGTCCGGAGCTCGATCTGAACTCTGTGGTGTGTTCTTCGCATATAATGTTCCGACTTTTATGGATACTCGAGTGCCATATTTTACGTAGATACGACGTTTTTATCATCGCTCAAAGCGGTGAGTTAATGACGTCATATGACCGTTGCTCAAAGTGGCAAGTTGATGACTATTAGACCCGCCTATGTTTGCTGTGCAGCACGCAGGTTTTGTTGTCCGGGCTGAAGTTCAGCGATTGTTGGCACAAATGTCTCCATAATATTACTCTGAAGTTTCGTCTTGGATAACATACATATGTTTTTATATATGAGGAGCGTTTATCATTAGCTGCTTTGCATTAAATATCATATTTACATGTTGGTTGATGAGGAGCGTACGTTCTACGTATTATGCTGGACAGCTTTCCTGGTTATTGTTCTGGGATTCAGATGTTCCAACCAGAACTTAAGGCATAAATCAAGAATTTAGGGTTAACGTTTACCCTAAACGATGGTAGTTAATGGTAAAACTTGGTAGTGGAAACGTTTGGCGTAAACATCAGTATCGTAACATATCCTAATCTTAAAGATAATTCTAAGATCGATATAATGGGTAATTTCGTGTGTAGGCAGCAATTAATAGAACACTTAGTGTTCTTTTAATTGCTGAGACACACTCAAATTTCTGACACAATATAATATTTCTAAATCATCAAGTCTTGATGATTTAGAAACATTATATGATCAGATATTCACTTAACAAACATTGAATACTATAATCATAATATTTTGTGCACCTGTTCGTGATTCACATACTGTTTGTGTTTCCTCTTCAATAGAAAATTTTTTCGCTGTCTATGCCGTTTATATACCGGTGCTAACTAACGACCGATCCTGTTTCGATATAAAGTTGCTTTCACGTACTCTTCCTAAAGCCGTGGTATAAAAACCAGCTCGATATTATCTGCTACTTAGTAGCGTTTTAAAGCTACATCCTTTATGTTCGACTATATATATTATCTTTATATCTATCAACAAATTTGCAGCGTGCATTACACGTCACAGCAGTTATGAGATGTGTCAGTTTCCGTATGTGACGTAAGTATCATAGCTTATCGTGGTGAGCTGATGACCTCAAATTGCTTGGAGAAGAAGCAAGATACATGTCCGAGGCGTGACTGGGTTCTGGGCGTGGCTCAGGTATTTGTCACGACTATAATATAACGTCAAACGTCATTTGAAAGGACTGACACTCCCTCCATTGACGCGGAGGGCTGGACATGGCCATGGCTAAATATGCGTCACGGTTAGCCTAGTGAGTCTTTTAGTTTTGTTAACGTTTTTTTGGTTCTTTGGAATCATGACAATAGCGTCATTCTCGCATATGAGTCTCGCAAGAGTATAAGAGTTCTAGGATTCACATCCTCAAATCATGAAATTATACATGGCTTATCTCTGACAAACAGACCTCTACACAAGCAGACTCATACACAAACCCACAAACATATATACACATGCAAACACACACATATAGACATACTAACAAACATACACATACAAACAGACAGATTCACATTCAAAGACATTATATATTATAGAGTCAAGAAATGGCCTGTCATCGACATTCACTTGTTCCACAACAATTTGTAAAACTGTCCAATGTACTCCTTCATAATATATATGCCTCAATAGCCAGCATTTTAAACATATATCTCTAGAGACGTTATATAAGGGAGAAAATCACAATAATTGCCCTTGAGAGAATATCCAAATATTGCAGGCACAAAAATCGTGCCCGTATATTTTTGACGATAATTTTCCCCTTTTTATCACACACCAGATACATTTTTTAACAAACTTATCATTATCGTTATAATATTTTCCTCTCACTAACATTTATATAAAGAAAGTGTTGATTCTTTGCCGTTATAAATATATTAGAGCCGTGCACGCAAGACCAATAGACAGTGCTGATGACGTCATTATCACAGCTCAAAGAGTGCCATTGCTGACGTTTAACACCGCCTACTTTAATATTCCCGGCTTGCGCGGCGGGCTGGTATATAGATAAATATATAAAATATGCCAGCTCGAGAAATAGGCGGTTAAATGATGACGTCATTGTCATAGCGCAAGGTTATAAGTGACATATTGAACCGCGTATTTCTCGCGCGGGGGATTTACCTATAAACCCCGCACGCAGAAAAACGGCGGTTCAGCACGTCATAAACGCACTACGTTACGCTATGATAATGACGTCATCATTGACACGCCTATATTTGTCGGGCTGGAGAGGTGGAGGTTAGTAACGTGCACACATGAACAGCGCCGCGACTCGGCGAAGAAACAGAGGAGGAGATTATTACATGTGTTATATGTGTTTTGTACATACTACTGCTGCTGCTGTTTTATATATAGGCGGAGAATTACAAGTATGCTTTTCTCACGTTATCGACGCTAGAATATGTGCTACCTGTGCGTGACTCAGAGTCTCACCTTTTCTTAAAAGAGACAAGGGTTGCTTGTTGTTGCTTGGGTTAAAAGAGACAGGGGTTGCTTGTTGTTGCTTGGGTTAAAAGAGACAGGGGTTGCTTTTTGTAGCTTGAGTTCAACGAGACAGGGGTTGCTTGTTGTTGCTTGGGTTAAAAGAGACTGGGGTTGCTTGTTTTTGCTTGGGTTAAAAGAGACAGGGGTTGCTTGTTGTTGCTTGGGTTAAAAGAGACATGGTTGCTTGTTGTTGCTTGGGTTAAAAGAGACAGGGGTTGCTTGTTGTTGTTTGGGTTAAAAGAGACAGGGGTTGCTTGTTGTTGCTTGGGTTAAAAGAGACAGGGGTTGCTTGTTGTTGCTTGGGTTAAAAGAGACAGGGGTTGCTTGTTGTTGCTTGGGTTAAAAGAGACAGGGGTTGCTTGTTGTTGCTTGGGTTAAAAAAGACAGGGGTTGCTTGTTGTTTCGAGGGTTAAAAGAGACAGGGGTTGCTTGTTGTTTCGAGGGTTAAAAGAGACAGGGGTTGCTTGTAGTTGCTTGGGTTAAAAGAGACAGGGGTTGCTTGGGTTAAAAGAGACAGGGGTTGCTTGGGTTAAAAGAGACAGGGGTTGCTTGGGTTAAAAGAGACAGGGGTTGCTTGGGTAAAAAGAGACAGGGGTTGCTTGGGTTAAAAGAGACAGGGGTTGCTTGGGTTAAAAGAGACAGGGGTTGCTTGTTGTTGCAACTTTTTGTTGCTTATAAAACACAAGGAAATATCTCATTTTCGTGAACATAAGTTGAACTCAAACCGCTCGTATATATTCGTAAGGTTTTGATGACTGATTCGGTAGAGGTCGTAAAGTTTTGATGTCTTTTAAATCTTAATATTTTAATCTGAATCTTGATTTTAAACTTATTTTTTGCAGTTGCTGATTATCAAAATATAATTTTGATATGTTGCTTTGTTGAATAGTACCGCCGCGCGCAGAAGTAAAGTGTCATCAGCATTGTTCTTTTCAAGCCATGAGAGAAAGGCCACTTCCAACCTTTCTTTGTGTACAATGACCCCACTTTGTGAATCTATTTCTGAGTAGCTATTTCATCGAATTTCTGTTAGCTAAATATGATACTTAGGAGTATCCATTACAAACAATGACGAATTGGCCCTGAGGAATCGTTTGTCGACCGGTTTCCAATCTGCCAGTCATCATTCAAAAGTGAACTTTGCTGTTGTATCATTATCAAAATTGGGGCTTTTGGCCCAAGATAACATGGCAATTGCTATCAAGTCCTTTTTGCTGTGGGAGTATGGGAGGCATCGAGCTTTTTTTTATCGGGTCAGTGAACTTTACGTATAACTTCATAACAGCCCGAACCATCCCAATATTCGGCCTTCAGCGTGCTCAGCTATCAAAACGCTTAATTTTTTGCCAATTTATTACCTAAGGCAAGACGTACATTGCACAGGGTTAACGTGTGTATACATATTAATACAAATACACTCTCCACATGTACACTCCGGCTTCTAATTCCAGTAATGAGAACTCCCAATACTGCAAACTAGCGCACACACTGGTTACTAAACCCCGCGCACGAGAAATAGGCGAGTAAGATGACGTCATTATCATAGCTCAATGTAGTGAGTTGATGACGTTAAACCGCCAACTTTTCTTACAAAGAGTGGTAGGCGGCTGAAAGCCCCATCACTTTCAGGGCACAGAGTGACTGAGTTAGGTGCACCAATCCGCCTACATTCTAGAGACCTAGACAACTTTATAACGCCAATCGCGATGATCATCAGATTCATTAATTACGACACATACTTATTGCGGTTCATACTTATTGCAGTACCTATTGCGTATATAATTATTGCGGTACAAACTTATTGCGGTACATACTTATTGCGGTATTTATACATTATTGCGTTACATACATATTGATATTGCGCGCGCGTGTAATGATAAGAAGATACATATACAAAACGTGCACAGGATACAAATAGACGGCTATGATTTCGTCATTATGACACAGCGCTGAGTAATGTAAGTTGATGACGTTGCACGGCACGCGGAGGCATGATATCTACGCAACGCTACTTTATCTTGCTTGTTTTATAGTCTGTATCTGACAACAACACGCACAACTATGAAAAAAACCACAAACACTAAATAGATTGACTGAAGTGACAGGATTACTACGCTTTAAAGTAGTCAGTTTACGATTTCTGACGGTCTATTGAAAATATCCATCGTGCACGGCTGTACTGCTAGAATTATCATTATATTCATTTTGTATTTTTGAATATTGCTCAGTTTTTTGCATGCTCCTCGGAATTTTTCGCTCCATGTGGCACTCGTTCAACAGAACACGTATTTATCATGTTTTTTGTTCGCACGATGCTAAATATCTATCCATATTATGTATCACAGACCGAACACTGTTACACAGCAGTCATTTGACGCTGCATCACCATGCGATGGTTCAGCAAGACGGTGTGGTGCAGTCAAATCGTGTATTGTTTTCTTGAGAGGCATGCTGCATCCACCGAGTGACATGATTTCTAGATTTACAGCAAGAAATTTCATGATAATTATATATCTGTATTATATTGAGCACGCTCGCAAAGCATGTATTATAGATCTGAGTAGAAATAAAACAATCTGTTCACTCGTATTCAGCTCCTTTCCACAGAGATAGTCGAGCACTGTGAGTGAAAGATTACCGAATCTTATTGTATTATAGATCTGACATATTATACTGGTCATGGAGATGTGAGCAAAGTCTCCTAGCATATAGCATATAAGTCAGGTCAGAAGTCGGATATAAAGTTTGCTAACTTCGGAGTTTATGATCATATGAAGATTCAAAGCATTTATCTTTTGTAAAACGATCGTAGGCTATTATTTTGGCATCTGATTTTATTTTTAGTACTACTTATACCAGCGACTTTTTCTGTTTTCCTTCCAATTTTGTTATAACGATGGCAAGTTTTGGCAGATTATAATTCTCCCACCTCAAATGTCCGTGTTTTAATCGTCACTAAATGAGACTTTTGGAGGTTGAAGCCAAAGCAACGAATTCCATCCTTACATTCTTTGTTCCTGGGAGTGATTTACCGTAAGTTAAATATATTACTGATTCTGCTCAAGTGCTGACGATGATTTCTCCTTCTCAGGTTATGAGTTGAAATCACTTATTTTTCATGATGACTTTCTTATTTCTAACATCATTTGTCGTGTAGAAGATCGCGCAAGCCACTGGCCACGTACAAACATTGCTAAAGAAGGCCGCTGCCAGGGAATGGGTCGTATGACGTCATTAACTCAGCGAGTATAAGCCTGATAACTCCGTCAGTCCTGAGTGCCGACTGAGAGTAAGTAGTAAAGTGCAGTTGTGAGACTCTCAAGAACGCTCCTCGTGCAATCATATAACCTGCTTTGTGCTGTTTTGACTGACGTGGGATACAAAAAGTAAAAACAGACAATGCGGTCGTATTTATCTTGAATGCACATAAGTAATACCTGATCAGCCCTCATTTGACCGCTGTTAAGGACCAAATGCATTATTAATTTTTTTCCAGAGGGTTAAAAAGCTGGTTAATAATAGGGCCGGCTATTTCCTGCCAGTTTAAGCTTATAAAAGCGCAATATTGGTCCTATGATCGATTAATAAAAAAGCCGGTTCAATAAGAGTAGATGAAGTATAAAATACAGACGTTACATACATATATACACATACATATTCACATACATGCAAAATTGCACATACATATGACATACACATTACACATATACACACAATACACATACATACATACATACATACATACATACATACATACATACATACATACATACATACATACATACATACATACATACATACATACATACATATACACATACATACATACATACATACATACATACATACATACATACATACATACATACATACATACATACACTGCAAGTGTACTGATAATCTGAATCAATTCCTCGAATTTCACCACTTCGTGTTTGCAGCAATCGTGGTTTCCGCATGTAATTATAAAATCTGAAGTTATCAAGTCGTCGATGACCGACCATTGTGCTCAGTTATGCCTTATAGCGCGAATAATAGCGAGCTTGACACGCATTTATCGCATCACAGTAAAATTTGATCACGTGCACTCCGATATTGGCCCCGTGATTCATCTTGAAAATGATGCGCTTTTGGCGACATCGGAGCCGTTAAAATTATCAGATCTGCCGGATTTATATAATCATTGATATGATAACACCGTGCAGTGATCACTCTCCAATCGCTCTCTTGAACGCTCGCAATCTCATGGATTTTACTGTGATCTCCAATCGTTATTATTATTATTATTACTACTAACTTTCCAATGTACAACTCTCTCTCTCTCAACTATTGTCTTGATCGTACTGTCGATATATTATCATTTATCACTTCTACATTCGTCTCGCACGAGTAATTGGCAGAGCGGTGTGAGGTAGTTATCATGTCGCAGAATGAGGAATTAATGAAGTAGAGCCGCCCGGTCTTCCGCCGTAGGAATAAGTACGTTTTGTGTTGTGCTACGTAGCGTCTAGACTGGTGGGTCACGTGGTATAAAGACCTGTGACGTGCGCGTTACGTAGCAACGCACGTGACACAAACACGCGCACGCGGGTGGCAGGTTCGCGTTATCTGCGTGTGTGATGATATCACGTGATTCTGTGACGAAACGTGACGTCACGACGTCGGATACGTGTGGTAAAAGTCATGTGTCTTATCATACGGATACTTGTATCATGTGATTCATATTGTACTTGCTGTGAGATTCTGCCCCATCAAAACTAGGTTAAAAACATGTGCATAATTTCAATGCTAATTTTTAAAATCCTCACTCCTCACCCCCTTTGGGAAGCGTAAAAACAAGTAGTATAAATATTACTATCGAAGTTATCAACATCGACATGTTAAACGACAAATAGCTCTAATAACGGCTAACGACCCACGATTTTACTTACATACTTTTATAACTCTTTGGATAAGGATATTAATACTTTGCTCGAGCTTGTGTGTGAGAAGCTCTCCAAGTAGCAAATTTTCTTATCACTTGTCAACTTCGATTTAATTCAGTTAAGGTACCATCGATTTAAAAAAATTAATCTGTGACAGTTTTATTGGTTTATTGTTTTCTGCAAAGAATTCTATTTAAGAATTTAAAACTTTGAAGTTCCCTTTTAATAATCTTGTGATACATTGGAAATTTGCTATGAACGACTAAAATGTTCCCTCACAGACATTTATTGGACATACATACATACATACATACATACATACATACATACATACATACATACATACATACATACATACATACATACATACATACATACATACATACATACATACATACATACATACATACATACATAAATACATACATACATACATACATACATACATGACACATGTACATACATACATACATACATACATACTTACATACATACATACATACATACATACATACATACATACATACATACATACATACATACATACATACATACATACATACATACATACATACATACATACACCCATACATACACCCATACATACATACACCCATACATACATACACCCATACATACCCTCATACATACATACATACATACGCGGAGGGTTGTCATATTAACTAATTGTACAGGACAATGCTTCTCCTGCAGTTATCGGACATGCTATATTTATTGGTACTTCCAACATACAAAATACATATATCATACAAGACAACATGTGTTCCCCATTTGCGTACGACGATAAGCGGCACAGCGTCAGCAATTAGCCACTTTGACGTGTGATAATGATGTCATAAAACTTCCTCCTGCGCGAGCTCACAGAACACTTAATTTATAAATACACTGGAGACCCAATAAAAATAATTTAGAATTTGCAGTTCGTCGTTTTACTTAATAGGTCAAGCTGTTTGCAGCTCTTCTCAGTGTCAGCTTATATTATTGTCTATCGGCTTTTTAAAATTTATATAAATTAAGTAATCGTTTATATTATATTTTTAATTTCATTATCTATACTACTACGTACGGTAGCCCTCGATTTATCTATAGACCATCAGCTTTTGTGAATGTTTATTAATATATATGCTAGTGAATATACTATTATTTTGGTGATATAAATATATCGTATATATACATACATACAGCTTGACGGCCATTGACTATATTTTCAGTACATCATGTGTCATGAGCTGTGATTTGATCAGCTTTGCACGGCTGTATATGCTGTAGTCTGCGCGCGCAGAATTATCGGATGAAAGTGCTGTCATTGTGAGGGTTTACAATGGTGGCATAGCTGCCGTGGAGCCGTCTATTCGTCCTGCAGAGCCGTATATAATGGACATTTAAGAATATATGCCATATTTAGCTGGATCTATTCATAGCGCGAGCGTGTCTTGGGCGGGGTTGATATCACGATGGGTTCCAGCTGGCAAGAAGGACTTGTCAGGCTGCCCATGACAAGGATGGAACCTGCGCGCCGCCGCGCACAAAGTAGGCCGTTAAACGTCACTAACTTACTTAAGTTTATATCGCCTATTTGTCACAATATGCGTGTACAGTAATGTATCATGACATGTTCAGTGTTACCTGCTCAGCTTTATTAATCAATCTCTACAGTAATATTTAGCCCCTTCCTGTGTTAAGCGATCGTAGACAACCCAAGATTTCAACCCCACCTTACAAACTAGAATGCGATCCACTACGAAGGTAAAATGTAAAGGCACGTGCAAACTGCATTCGGCATTCACCCATGACAAGTTTCTAATAGAATGAAACCCCGCACTCGAAAGTCATCAGAACGAAACTTATGGACTAGGTACGTTTCCTTTGAAAAGTTTGTGCGACTAATTTTTCTTGAGCATTATTGACGGCTAGCAGGAAAGCACTTAAATATGTGATGTATAAAATGGGGCGTACACATTGCTTCACTTCCACTACCATTATGTCTTGTAGAAGGCGTAGCACATAAATACCCTACTCATATCCTGCGTATGATTTACATCAGAACACGACCAATACAAAACATCACGCTCTACGAATGACGTCATCATCATGCGTTAGCACGGCGCATGTTCGTCGTCATCTCGTCTCCTCTTTTCCCCTGGGAGACTGCTGCTGGATAATATTCATATGTCACACTGACACTGAGCTGCTGCAGGCTCAGGGCGCGCGCGCAGTAGGTGGTCGGAGTGCTGTCATTACCTTGCTTTAGAGTGGGGTATTAGTGACGCGGCGTACATACACGTCTGAGACAGGCGCACTGAGCAGTAGTAGGGGTTATATATTATCTGTATTATACTACACACACACATAATACCTCCTCTCAACTGTATTCCTACTTAGGATGAAGATGATGCGTACTTTGTTGCTTGTTTGTATGCGTTGGTAGTGCCAAGTACATGCGATGTACACGCGATGAAGTGTACTTACCGTAGAGGCCTACGTTTAGTTGGCCTTTCTTAACCAGCCCCGCGGAAACCTATCGAATCTTTCCTTAACGATTCCAACTTGCTCTGCGGGCAAAAAATTTTCTTTTGTCAAGCAGTTACTAGCTCAAGGACTTCATGCTCTGAAAGAACCATCAAACCCATTTATACTCAATAAATTGCAAGAAATGACCCAAATCCTATCTGATCACGCCGCAGTGTGTATAGTGTGTGTAATGCACGCCGCAGTGTGTATAATGCACGCCGCAGTGTGTATAGTGTGTGTAATGCACGCCGCAGGGTGTATAGTGTGTGTAATGCACGCCGCAGGGTGTATAGTGTGTGTAATGCACGCCGCAGTGTGTATAATGCACGCATGCAGTGTATAGTGTGTGTAATGCACGCCGCAGGGTGTATAGTGTGTGTAATGCACGCCGCAGTGTGTATAATGCACGCCGCAGTGTATAGAGTGTGTGTAATGCACGCCGCAGTGTGTATAGAGTGTGTAATGCACGCCGCAGTGTGTATAGAGTGTGTAATGCACGCCGCAGTGTGTGTAGTGTGTGTAATGCACGCCGCAGTGTGTATAGTGTGTGTAATGCACGCCGCAGTGTGTATAGTGTGTGTAATGCACGCCGCAGTGTGTATATTGTGTGTAATGCACGCCGCAGTGTATATTGTGTGTGTAATGCACGCCGCAGTGTGTATAGTGTGTGTAATGCACGCCGCAGTGTGTGTAATGCACGCCGCAGTGTGTGTAATGCACGCCGCAGCAGTGTGTATGCACGCCGCAGTAGTGTGTAATGCACGCCGCAGTGTATATTGTGTGTAATGCACGCCGCAGTGTGTATTGTAATGCACGCCGCAGTGTGTGTAATGCACGCCGCAGTGTGTGTAATGCACGCCGCAGTGTGTGTAATGCACGCCGCAGTGTGTATAGTGTGTGTAATGCACGCCGCAGTGTATAGTGTGTGTAATGCACGCCGCAGTGTGTGTAGTAGTGTGTGTAATGCACGCCGCAGTGTGTATAGTGTGTGTAATGCACGCCGCAGTGCATAGTGTGTAATGCACGCCGCAGTGTGTAGTGTGTAATGCACGCCGCAGTGTGTATAGTGTGTAATGCACGCCGCAGTGTGTATAGTGTAATGCACGCCGCAGTGTATAGTGTGTGTGTAATGCACGCCGCAGTGTGTATAGTGTGTGTAATGCACGCCGCAGTGTGTATAGTGTGTGTAATGCACGCCGCAGTGTATAGTGTGTGTAATGCACGCCGCAGTGTGTATAGTGTGTGTAATGCACGCCGCAGTGTGTATAGTGTGTAATGCACGCCGCAGTGTGTATAGTGTGTGTAATGCACGCCGCAGTGTATATTGTGTGTAATGCACGCCGCAGTGTGTATAGTGTGTGTAATGCACGCCGCAGTGTGTAGTGTGTGTAATGCACGCCGCAGTGTGTATAGTGTGTGTAATGCACGCCGCAGTGTATAGTGTGTGTAATGCACGCCGCAGTGTGTATAGTGTGTGTAATGCACGCCGCAGTGTGTATACTGTATAGTGTGTGTAATGCACGCCGCACTGTATAGAGTGTGTGTAATGCACGCCGCAGCGTGTGTAATGCACGCCGCAGCGTGTGTAATGCACGCCGCAGTGTATAGTGTGTGTAATGCACGCCGCAGTGTGTATAGTGTGTGCAATGCACGCCGCAGTGTGTATAGTGTGTGCAATGCACGCCGCAGTGTGTATAGAGTGTGTAATGCACGCCGCAGCGTATAGTGTGTGTAATGCACGCCGCAGTGTGTATAGTGTGTAATGCACGCCGCAGTGTATAGTGTAATTGTGTGTAATGCACGCCGCAGTGTGTAGCACGTGTGTATTGTCGCACGCCGCAGGTATAGTGTGTGTAAAGCACGCCGCAGTGTGTGTGCACGCCGCAGGGTGTGTAGTGTGCACGCCGCAGTGTATAATGCACGCCGCAGTGTGTAATACACGCCGCAGTGTGTGTAATGCACGCCGCAGTGTGTATAGTGTGTACGCACGCCGCTGTATAGTGTGTAATGCACGCCGCAGCGTGTAATGCACGCCGCAGTGTATAGTGTGTAATGCACGCCGCAGTGTGTATAGTGTGTGTAGTGTATGTGTAATGCACGCCGCAGTGTGTATTGTAATGCCCGTGTGTAATGCACGCCGCAGTGTGTATAGTGTGTGCAATGCACGCCGCAGTGTGTATAGTGTGTAATGCCACGCCGCAGTGTATAGTGTGGCTAGCAATGCACGCCGCAGTGTGTATAGTGTGTGTAATGCACGCCGCAGTGTGTATAGTGTGTAATGCACGCCGCAGTGTGTATAGTGTGTAATGCACGCCGCAGTGTGTATATGTGTAATGCACGCCGCAGTGTGTATAGTGTGTGTAATGCACGCCGCAGTGTATAGTGTGTGTAATGCACGCCGCAGTGTGTATAGTGTGCAATGCACGCCGCAGTGTGTGTAATGCACGCCGCAGTGTATAGTAGTGTAATGCACGCCGCAGTGTATAATATTGTAATGCACGCCGCAGTATTGTATAGTGTGTGTAATGCACGCCGCAGTGTATAGTGTGTGTAATGCACGCCGCAGTGTGTATAGTGTGTGTAATGCACGCCGCAGTGTGTATAGTGTGTGTAATGCACGCCGCAGTGTATAGTGTGTGTGTAATGCACGCCGCAGTGTGTATAGTGTGTGTAATGCACGCCGCAGTGTGTACAGCAGTGTGTGTGTAATGCACGCCGCAGTGTATATAGTGTGTGTAATGCACGCCGCAGTGTGTATAGTGGTGTGTAATGCACGCCGCAGTGTATAGTGTAATGCACGCCGCAGTGTGTAATGCACGCCGCAGTGTGTATGGCGTGTGTATAATGCACGCCGCAGTGTGTAATGCACGCCGCAGTGTGTGTAATGCACGCCGCAGTGTGTATAGTGTGTGTAATGCACGCCGCAGTGTGTGTAATGCACGCCGCAATGTGTGTAGTGTGTGTAATGCACGCCGCAGTGTATAGAGTGTGTAATGCACGCCGCAGTGTGTATAGTGTGTGTAATGCACGCCGCAGTGTGTATAGTGTGTGTAATGCACGCCGCAGTGTAATGCAGTTTTTGTGTGATTCATATGAGATGCACGCCGCAGTGTATAGTGTGTGTAATGCACGCCGCAGTGTGTGTAATGCACGCCGCAGTGTGGGTAATGTACGCTTTTTATACCGGGCGACAAAAAATGGCGTCCTTACTTCGTAAATATTTTGGAATTTAGAATAATTTGTGCATTCACTTTTTACTGAGTTTTTTTTGTTCGATTCAAAGGGTATAATTGCAATTTGGAGTTTTTACAAAAGCGCTCCGTAATCCAGTGGGCATGTTTTGTGTTTTGTCTGTTATGAATTATTGCACAGGATAATCTTCAGCATCTATAGCATAGATGAGGAGAAATCTGAATTTTTTCCCGTTCAGTTCCAGCTAAACTTCCACCTAAACTTTCCAAAGTAGAAGTTTTAATTTTGCATGGCAGCACGAATTTTGCTTGGTTCAGATATGATCTGAATTTCGGTAAAAAGCATTAAACTTTTTCTTACTTTCTTACTGCAATAAGTTTTCTGATCCAACAATCCCAGCTTCAACCTCGATTCTTCTGCCACGTATTAACATATCTATGAGAAGTGTTGATGACATCACTATATATTGGACCGAGTTGCCAAAATGTACTATATATTGACTATATGACCAGTATAAGTGTTAAAAGATGTGATTGTAGTGCAAACTGATGATATTATTAAAAGAGTTCCAAAACATATATGTTTGCCCTGCGTAGTGCGCTGTGAGCGACTACCAAAGTGACGTTATCATCGTGGTTTAGAAACGCTTATTGATGACGTCACACTGCCTATATTTTGCTAAATACTTATGTAAAATATATTCATGACATCTTAAAGCACAATGCAAACTGCATAATGATAATAATAATATAACAACAGTATTTAGCGCGCAGTTTGGTTATATCTTCTACGAGAAGCAGTGGTAGGGAATATAAACTTTGTTACAACTTGGTAGCTCGTTATTTTTCGTTATTTAGTCTTACCCTCACTAAGCTTTTTATTTATTCTTAAGTCTTAACGTTATTAAGCAGCAAACTTGATTCTTTGTAATGTCTTATCGGGCGGGGGAGAAAATGAGTGTTCTATGGGGAGCCGGGGTGGGGTATTCCATGAAGGGCCTGCCAAATAAGTGGTTCTTATTAATAGCTTTACCGGCTGTTACTTTTTTCTCGAAAATATTTCTATCACCAGCTCTCTAAACTCCTCAGATAAATCTTCGCATTCTATGAATTATGAATAGTCCTCGAGTCCCGGCATAAAAATTCCTCATCGGGGGGAGTGTCACTGTCCCAATTGTCCCAATTTACTTTTTTTTGAGTTTGGGACTGGTTTTTGGGACAATTGGGACAACTGGGACATTTGGGACAATTGGGACAAACAAAAAGTTGAAAAAATCAGTCAGTTATCATTTTTTACATTGATCCAAGTTTTTCTATCTTGAAATGAAAGTTATATTACTACTGCTATACTAAGTACGTATTTTGGCTGTGTTTGTTTACAAAACAAAATCATTTGAGCCCCAGTTGTCTCTGTCACTTTTGTCCCAATTGTCCCAAATGCCCCATTTGTCCCAGTCCGCATTCAATTTTTTGAGTCCCATTTGGTCCATTTTCTCTGTCCCATTTGTCCCAATTGTCCCAATTGTCCCAGTCAATATTCACTTTTATGAGTCCCATTTGTTCCATTTTCTCTGTCCCATTTGTCCCAAATGTCCCATTTGTCCCAATTGTCCCTGTCCCAATCCACTTTTTCTTGAGTTTGGGACAATTGGGACAGTGAAACCCCCCCTCATCATAACCACTTTTATTCTCCGCATAAGTGCCCTCACTTGGTTCGAGTGCTTTCGTGCGCGGCTCTCCGCACGTGCGCGGCTATTAGCACGTTGGATGTTTTATCACATTTTATAATACCGACTCGCGCACACGAGTTTTCGACGCACAATGTTTTTCTTTTGTATACACGTTAGCATATTATCTCTGTGAATTGTGCTGCTTAACCAAAGCGCGCACCCGTATTCTTTCAAATTTCTACTGTTCATTAGGAAATTATATTCATATAATTTTCCCAAAACCAAAAAGGATTTGGTTGTGATGGTCCGCGGCGGTTTTAAGGCGTTCTTTACTGTAAAACCCATGATATGAGAGAAAGAACGCGACCGCTGCAACGTCACAATATTATACAGCATTCACGTAACTTTAATGCATCAAGAAAGTGCCGTTGCGGCAGTTTTAACCGTCGCGTTCTTTCTCATATCATGGGTTTTGCAGTGAAGAGCGCCTTAAAACCGCCGCGGACCATCACAACCAAATCCTTTTTGGTTTTGGGAAAAATATCACCCTTTTTCTGTGCCCAGATATTGAAATTTGGCGTCAAATCGCGCGTAAAAATTCGCGTTACCTAGCATTACTGATGACGTCACAATTACGTCATAAAATTAGATAAGCTATCTGAGACCCATTCATTAACACAATTGGGACTATGACCGACAACATATCCAAAGATGAAGTTCTGGGGTTGTCCCGTTCTCTCTCCACTAGATTCACAAGTTTTGCCATTTTTTGGGATTTTTTTCGTGTCAAAGTGTTTCAAACAATCGCATATATCTCAATGATGCTGGTGAGCTTAGAACTTTTCAACCACATTTTTGAAAAGTACATTAAATTTCCTTTCCACGCTAGGAGGAGCATTTTTTCCTATCTCGAAAGCTTCATACCGAAAAATTGCGTTGAAAAACGCCTATTTTTGGGAAAATCGACATGTGAAATTCTTAGTTTTGTGACGTCATTATGACGTCATTATCGTGACGTAAAATAGTTTTTAAGGGCATTTTTTGCAAGTTCTATCCTTCTACTTTCCAACGCTGGGTCGATGAGCTCTGTATCTTTTACCGTTCCCGAGATATGGCCGTTTAAATAGGGTATACTTCTTGCACTAAAAGCGTCATCTCTCGTATATGTATCAGCGTCGTAACCCTTTTTAACAAGAACACCCTCAATTTTGGCGATTTCAAGTAGTTATAACTCAGCCATTTCTGAACGAATTGATCTCAAATTTTAAACTCCGAGCGCGCGCACAGCGAAGGCGCGGAAACTCAATTTTCAATTGATTTGATCGTCGGGAACGTACCGTAAAAATTTTTGAAATTCGGCGAATCCATGAAAACATATAGTTGGGGGCTGGCAAGCGCAGCGATGCGTACGCATCGCGTGTACGATTTCGGTGTGAATAAGTTGTTATAACTTGGTCATTTTTTATCCAATTGATCTGAAATTTTGACAGTTGCGCCTTTGACCCTCAAAGAAGCGACGTATCGACGGGAAATTGCCCAAATTTCTTCGTGAAATGTGGGGAAATACATGAGATTTCTCTCGTTAGAATCGCCGTACAATGCTCGCCCTCGGACCCTTCGGGTCCTCGGGCTCGAAGCTCGGGCCTTCGGCCCTCGCACTGTTAGGTTCGCCGTCAAAGCTCGCCCTCAGGCCCTTCGGGCCCGTACTCAGCAAGCTCTTCCGGGCTTCTTCATGGTAAATTATTCAGGAAAATGCAGCTCTGTTTCGGGGAATCAGAAGGCCGCAATGTTCTAGAAAGCGGGATTGGTTGATAATTCCAGATTTCCAGTGGAAGAATGAATTTATTGTCTTGAAATTGCGATCGTTACTCAATCGTAAAGTTATCAATCGTAAAGTATCAAAGATCGATCTGTGATCATTTAGATTGTTGTTACTGTTATTTTTCCAAATGGCAGATTGATGACATTGATGCAATTTTTTCTGTACAGGCGATTTATCATTAGTGCGTGCGAGTGCGATTTATCATTAGCATAACTATAAGTTGAAGCGCATTCACGACCAACTTGTAGAAATCCTATGCGACTATCTAACATATTATACGTGACTCGTTTTCAAACTCACGAATAATATTACTAAACTATCCGAATATTATTACTAAGCTATCCGAGAATTATACTATTAATTGTCATATCTCTAATATTTGTAAGCTTTACGTGACTTGATACTTTGATACCACCAGCGCACCATTCTAACCCATGATCGTGTCGTCACTCCCAAACGACTTCCTCTTGGTTCGTGACCAACATGTGGTTCTATTTTCATACATGATAATTTGACAATTTGTAACAGTCCGCACGTTGTGTGAATTGCATATTAACAGAAATTCGTGCTTAATGATCGGCGAGCGTTTTGCAAGCTTGATTTAACAGCTTGAATGCGTATGTATACACACCGTCACGCATAACATACGGACCGGCGTAAAATAAATTATATTTTCATTAAAAATATCGCACTTTCTGTCCATCTATCACGATTCTTCAGAATCAAACTTCAGTAAATAAAGCTCACTTCGTACACTCTCGTAGCATGCGATTCATTGACATAATATATTATGACACGATTTATTTCTCATTTTGAGTTTATAATTGACTATTTTATTGTCCGCAAACTGACCGGGCCTCATCAAGTACTCGCGCGTGCTATTATACTTCTTCGAATGGTATACCAGTTGCATGTATTTGTGAACAACTCGAAAATTGTTTGTTCAAACTTCAATCTCAATGTTTTACATTATTATTAGTGTTGTAATATGGTGAGTAATAATGTCGAGCCCGAAGGGGCGAGCCATTATTATGAACCGTATTACATACTGATACTGCAACCACTTTTAGGGCAGATAATTTTGATAAGATTTGTTTCGAAAACCACCCATTTTCAGCAGTTACGCAACAAAATATATCCATAATAAAGCAGTTGCAGTATAACGTTTCCTATTCTATGAATTGTGTACGTGTTTGTACGTTAACTTGATAAATTGTTTTTACTTGATTACTTGTCTATTGCCCGCTATATTTACCTAGACAATATCACGTTGACTTTCGCAAGGGCTTTTCCCTTATTAT
This sequence comes from Beroe forskalii, assembly GCA_011033025.1. Classification (NCBI taxonomy): domain Eukaryota; kingdom Metazoa; phylum Ctenophora; class Nuda; order Beroida; family Beroidae; genus Beroe; species Beroe forskalii. The sequence continues at coordinate 174,678 of WFMF01000291.1, read as the reverse complement.
TACTCCCCTTTCCCCTTACAATGAGTCAATAAAATATGCAAGAACACAGGTGCACCACTACCATACCGTGCTTTGTAGATTATAAAACCTTGGTCTAGGATGTAGATTCCAAAAAAATTGGGGCTATTTCCTTGAAATTTGTAAATACTAAATTCCCAGTCGTTTATTTTCCCAATACTAATTCTTGAAACTCTTGATTTTATACCTTCTCTATCTACGAAATTCTTGATTTTTCTTCATCTCACCCCTTTTCTGCAGATGAAATTCTTGATTCCACCCCCTTTTCTTCTAATTCTTGATATCTCCATTGTCTTTATACTAAAAAAGATTTCTTGATCTAGGATGTCATGAGGAGAGGAGCACCTTGGGGAGCCCAAGTAGCAGAGATCATATCATCGTGACGTAATCCCAGCATTAACACCCCACTCGCACCAGACAAGGACGAGGATAAGACATCATGGCAGATGATGTGAGCGTCGACCCCAAGGAAACCAAGAGTAAGTTCTACACTCTTTGAATCATCGTACTCTTTTAATCGTACCCTTTTAATCTTACTCTTTTAATCTTACTCTTTTAATCGTACTTCTTTATTCTGTATTTACTTTTGGTGTAAAAGAATAAAAGATAAGATGGCAAAATTTTGTTTAGTTGCCTAAAGTTGAATAACCGCATGAATTCGAAGTTGCTAAAGTATCAGCTGCTTTGTTGCTAATAGTTTCTCATAGTTTGCGTCTTTTTTCGCTTTTATTTAGCAAAATTTTGAGAATAACTGGCCGTAATTATGAAGATCAGCAGTTAGGCGTCACAATGGTTCACTTTATGCTGTTATAATGACATCATCTTAAACACGTTTAAATAACGAGTCTCATAATATATGCAACATAGGAGAGTGTGTTTCACTAATTACAATGTGAATTTGTAGACTACGTTCTACTCCGGCCGATGAAACGATAATTTGAGGAGGATCAGGAGTTCAGGCCACTTACACTTTCTAATTTTAGAATGGTATTATGGTCCTCTATTATAGACGACTTGTCGCTCATTAGCATCCAGGCACACGGGTTTCCTGATTCCCTTCCTATAGCCATTATGCTGCCCTATAGTTATATTTAGTCTTCTTGCACAGAAAATGTAGGTAGCTGGAAGGTCATTGCCATGGCTTATAGAATGGAAAGTATATACCAAGGTAGCCTATATTCCTCGTGTGGAAACTAATTATGTATGTAAGTGACAGTTCATAAACCCGTAATTTCTCTTTTCTGCTGAACTTCCCAGACAATCTCTTTCATTTTTAGCAGACATGAGATTCTGAAACACTGATCTTTATAATGAGAGCACTGCTGGTGGTCCGTTGTCTGGTGTTCGAAGAGACCGGTTACTATACTGTATGTAGGCTGCATGCATACTGCATGATGTAATGCTTATATGGAATAGATCTGTTGTATTGTCTCTCACGAGATGATGGCTGCAAACAAACTCCAAACATACTCGAGTGACAGATGTGAGACTCTAAATATGCATAATGAATACTAAAATAGACCCAGGCGTTCCGCAGAAGAAGCAAATATATTTCATCCTTTACCACTCTAAAAGTCTTAACCCCTCCATCAATCTTAACCCCCTCATCAATCTAAACCCCATTCATCACTCGAAACTCCTCCAACACTCTAACCCCTTCATTACTCTAAACCTCTTCATTACTCTAAAGAACTTCGTCACTCTAAACCCCTTCACCATTCTAAACCCCTCACCACTCTAAACCCCTTTACCACTCTAAACCACTTCACCACTCTAAACCACTTGACCAATCTAAACCACTTGATCAATCTAAACCACTTCACCACTCTAGACCACTTCATCACTCTAAACCCCTTCACCATTCTAAACCACTCCATCCCTCTAAACCCCTTTACCACACATTTATATTCTAATCATGATACGCAACATTTAAAATCCCCTAAAATTTTCTCTGCTCAAAAGCGGGCGAATTAAGCTCTTTTGAGCCAGTAACTGTCATCTCTAATTTCACTCCTTGGGTATAGGTTCGACTGGACAAACACAGACACATAGTCACATAGTATATATGCATACGTGCTCGTGTTTAGAAAGCATAATTATAATTAAACGGTAGATGTTATATAATTTCGTAACGTAACCCTTCATTTACACACGACGATGATGAAAATCCGAGCAGCTCTGTCAAATCTATATATCAGTGTGATTTCAAGCTAATCGATTATAACATGGAGCAACAAATTACCAATTAGTGCATCTAGCCAGCAGCTTCGAGAACATTGGTTAGAATTATTACCATGATTACTATCACCAGTATTTTCCGCATATACCATCATACACACTAGATGCTTATTGCTTGTACGTGCGTGGTGATCATCGTATGATCTCTCGATTTTCACTGTCAGTATAGTTTGCACTGCCAGTAAAGTTAGCACTGCCAGCAAAGTTACGTTTGCACTGCCAGTAAAGTTAGAACTAGCACTGCCAGTAAAGTTCGCACTGCCAATATGAATGTGCTAGGTAAGTTGTGTTTCTCCTTTATTACTTCAATAATCATCAAACTTGATCCTTTTGAATTGGATCAGTAACTCGTTTCAGGCCCTTTTGAATCATTTCCTGCTTCAATAATGTATCTTTTTAGGGTTCAAAGACACGCAAAAGAACTTGAGATACCGCCTTTTCACCTTCTCCAATCACCATCTTTTCAGGGCTGAAAGACATTTTCACGAATTTTCAAGCTGATCCCGCCTCATTATTGACCCTCTCCAACCTTTTCAGGGCTGAAAGAAATGTTCACTAAGCTGATTCCGCCTTTATTGACCCTCCTTAACCTTTTCAGGGCTGAAAGACATGTTCACTAAGCTGATCCCGCCTTTATTGACCCTCCTTAACCTTTTCAGGGCTGAAAGACATGTTCACGAAGCTGATCCCGCCTTTATTGACCCTCTCCAACCTTTTCAGGGCTGAAAGACATGTTCACGAAGCTGATCCCACCTTCATTGACCCTCCTCAACCTTTTCAGGGCTGAAAGACATGTTCACGAAGCTGATCCCGGCGTTCATCTTCACGGTCCTGCTGCTAGTGTGCATCCTGGCGATGGTGTGTCGGAACATCGTACGGTACTTCTCCGGCTACGACCCGGCCCTGGCGCTCGAGGACCTAAACAACGAGAAGGGCGCGGCGCCCGGCGCCAACGACGAGGAGAATCAGAACAATATCAGTAGCTACAAACTGAGTGATAACCTCGAGGACACGATCAGTCCGCAGAACGCTAAGCAACTCGTGGTAGACAGCAAAATGACAGACGTGATTTACACTTGACGAATACCCATAGAGAGAGAGTGAGAAGAGAGAGAGAGGCGAGAGGAGAGTGGTTACAAAGAAATAGGAGGATGTAGGAGGAGGAGTTCTCTCTGTGATGTATCATCAAATGATCAAGTGGACGACGGCGCACCAATCCTCGCCCGGGAGAGAGAGAGATGGGCGGCGGGAGGCGGCAAATGTGTGTTTCAGGTGTGGACGGGCGGCATATAAGCGTATCCGGGCGCGGATTTGCGCTGAGGCGGCGGGTTATAGGTATATACATGTGTTACAAGATATGTGGGGTATGTATATATTTGAAGAGAGGGACGAATATATATATATAGGAAGATGATGAGGATTGCTTGGCAACACGAGGGAATCACGTGCACACAGAAACGCGAGGGAAACAGATCACACACGAGCGAGAAAGAACCAGTTCATCAAGTGGTATTCCTGCTTTGTATTTATACAATTTACACCACGTTTAGTGTCAGTTTGAGGAAATCTTTGGACTGGTATAACTGTATATGTGTGTGTATCAAGATGATGGAGAGATAGATTTTGTACAATGGTTAGGGTAAATAAAAATCATTTTTAACAGACTTTTTAATAGAGTATATCAAAATATAGTAGTGTTGATTTAGGTGTTGTATAGTAAAAGATACAGTTCACATGAGCAACCGATATGTGTTCACTGTTCCTGTAACAATAAAATCTAAGTTTTCACAAAATCAACTCACCAAAAATACTGTTCAATTTATCAAGAAATTTGAAGAGAAAATTTATTAATAAGCATAATGTTATGCTTCCACGAAACGATGTAATGATAATGATAATTAAGTTAATAATGTATAATTACGATAATAACATAATATGTAATATTTATCACATCGTAAGTGCCGTGTTTTTATCTTTTTATTTAATTATATTATAGATCCTATCTGTGATTACTTATGTAAATTGTCTGTTTTCTATCAAAACTCAGGACTGTTCCACCATTATATTATCTCGGCGTTTGTATTAAAGTTTACCCATAGCTTCCTGAAATCGTGCTAAAACTGGTGTCTCGACCTTTTGAAGCACGACGTATTACGCCGCACTTGGGTACTTTTTGCATTAAAAGCACAATGCGCGCTGTCATGCACCTTGAAAAGGGATTCAATTGACGCGCGGCATAATACGCCGCGCCTCAAAAGGTCGAGACACCAGGGTTACAATGTAATGTAACCGTTACACAGTGACCAATCAACGCGCGCATTGTGTCAACTCGCGCGCTGATTGGTCAATGTCAAAAGGATGTCTATGGGTAAGCTCCAATACATATCCGATGTATTACATAGAGAAGAATACTCGAGTTCTTACACATGATGATGTTGATAAGGTTGCGCGCGAGAAATAGGCGTCTGCGCGTCTCGTGGTTATAGCTTATAATGGCGAACTCCTTGCATCCTAGGTCACGTTTGGTGGTCGACTTTTCACCTCACGACACTTAATCTCACCGTCCTGACTCTAACCGTAACTCTAACCTTACCCACCATTTTCCGGCCCTTACCTTGACCAAGAGATGAAATGTCGTGAGGTAATGTTTCGTGAGGTGAAAGTCCGTTCCCCGTTACGTTATGACTTTTTAAAACGGTTAAACTTCTTGTAGCGATGCGCCTATTTTTCGCTCGCGACACACGTTTAGCCTTTCTACTCAGATACTACAAGAATCGTCCATAACATTAGAGGTGACGCCGGGTTAGTTTAGCCTCGTAGCACATCGACCAATCAGGGCCCAGTGCTGCACATCTCCTGTGCGGTGATTGGTGGAAAAGAGGCAGGCAAACTAACCCGACGTCGAGCCTGCGAGAATACCCATGATCGGTATGTTGTTGAGATTTTAGTCACTACGATAAATATCTTTATTAACTCATTAAGTGATATTATTTGATAATTTATAAGTTGTAATGTTGCGTTGTGTTTATCCCGGAGGCTATAGCTCAGCTGTTATCTAATTGGTAACTTTTAACATGCTTTTAACGGTGGGAAATCTGGGAGTTAGAGAAACAATCCGCAGCAATTACCACACACAAGGAAGCAGGGATATATCCGTGGGCGAGCCGCGCACGAGCCGCGCGCGCTCTGACATCATCAACACACCACGTTAGGGCATGATGATGACGTCATTGTGCAGTGCCTACCATGTGAAAGAGGGACACCGAGCAGAGTGTACAACAGATAATAATTCATGAGTTAAAGGTGATTAAATATGAAAGGTAATTATGAGGGGATAATGAGACAAACTTAGTCGACCAAGTGGAGGCACAGAGCGAGGCTCAATTTTCAGCAATTACACCAAAATCTATAAAATACACCGAGCTATCTCGCTACAGTGATAGGCAATGCAGGGATGTGTGTGTGTAGTAATGGAAGTGGTACAGTGGGTGGTAGGCGAGCAGGAATCTAGTTTAGGGAACTGGTTTTGAGAAAGTAACAAATTTTCTTTAAGAGCGAAGAAAGTTAGAATAAGAAGGCTATAGCTTATAAATATAAGCTCAAATTCTTAAAACGATAATTCCTGTAAAGTCCACGTATTCTCAGTACCATTACAAATGTCTCAATCTATTATTTCTTAGTTTTTATCAACGTAGCTTTGAACCAAGACACCATGGGAATATCATCACTTTGAACCAAGTCACCATGATTGTAATGTCATCATTTTGAACTAAGTCATCATGGTTAAGTAGCGTCACTTTGAACCAAGTTACCATGGGTGCCGGGTGGGACGAAGTGAATTCTTTGCTTTCTGCTAAAGTACACTGGAGTTTTTCGGCCATTTCAGAATAAGGAATTATAAAAGAATTGATGTACATATTGCCGAAATAACACTATCAGTACGGGACCAATAAAAACAAAAAACTTTCTTACGCAAAAACACTTGTACGCCTTCCCATACCTCCTACAGGTCTTCTGGGTATTGTATAAAGCGGAATGCACGGCAGATATTTATTGACCGTTAATAATAATTATACTGGAATTTGGGAAAATTCAAGCGTTTTTCTGTATTCTGAGAAGAGTATTAACAAGATTACTTTTGTTAGATATATCAAAATGTTTAATGATTTAGTTGGAGCGTTAAATATATTCTGTGTTATGTTAAAAGTGTAAAATGCGCATCAGGAGAGCCAATTGCCATGTGATATTACCCAATACCCATGACCCATCGTGCAATTAAAAATCCCATGAAGAAAACAGTGGGGCAGTATAATGTATTAAAGGGCAAAAAGAAGTGTCTCGCATACAATGGACCGTGCACGCAAAAAGTAGGCAGATCTTAGGGCCCATAAAATGATCATTTAAACTTTAAAACTTTCATCCACACCTGCCTGTTGAAGAATCCCTGAGTTATAATATGGACGGAATATTATTCTACGCATAGTGCATTGTGGTTTGACAACTGGCCAATCAGCGCGCACCGTTTGTACGAAACTGCGAGATTTAAGACGATAGAAGCAGGACTGAGGACACCCGGAGAAGTGAACAGGGCCACAAATGATATCAAGAAGGGAAAGACACAAATTTGGGCTGGGATCTTGCAATCTAAGGCTTGCTGGCTTAAATAATGTGTATTTTATTCAAGACACAGACAGACAGACAGACAGACAGACAGACAGACAGACAGACAGACAGACAGACAGACAGACAGACGGACAGACAGACAGACAGACAGACAGACAGAAAGACAGACAGACAAGGCTTACCTGTGCATTGCGGATATCTGTTAAGTTCTGCTTGTATTTCAGCGGCTGGGAACGGGCAGAGTTCCTCAAACAGGTTCAATGGGTTGGAAAACGGTGAATAGAAAAAAAAAACTGTGGAAATTTTGAAGATGGTGATATGAAAACGGTGGATATGAAAATGGCGATATGGAAAACTGTGGATTTAAAAATGGTGATATGAAAAACGTTCGATTTGAAAATGGTGATATGAAAAACGGTGGATTGATATCGGTGGATGGAAAACAGTGGATTGAAAACATTAACGCCCTTGTTTTTGAGCGTGACAGAGCAATGATAACGTGACTCTAATGATAGCTTCATCCCGAAATCATGCTGTCTATGAGGTGTCTTGCATACATATCCCAGAATAATAGATGTTACAAATCATATAATTATTATTTCTCAGGGCTGTCATCTCGCTCGGCGAGTGAGAACTGTCATACACATACAGCGTGTGTACTGTGTGTATAGAATGTACAATTCATAACGCGCATGTGTAGAGTCATGTCGCGGTAATTGTTGGAGTGTATATTCGAGGCTTGATGAGTGTTAAATTGTATGTATCTATATTGGATGATTTCCAAAAATAAAGTCCTCTACATCTAAAAATCATATATAATTAAAGGTTTTTATTTTCGCTTTTTTATTCCTTCGAGGGTTAAGTCCAGCGCTGTCTTATATTATTTTATTTTATAGATAAAGGAGTATTATAATAAAATAGAGACAAGCTGGTAAGAAGGTAAGAAGTGACGCGCATAGCCGTGTAGCACAGTTGTGGGTTGTTGAAATATTGCGTCAGCAAAACGTTGCCGTTTCTCCCTCCCTCTCTCTTAACAGAACTAATAACGAGTGAGGGAGAATAATATAATATTATGCTATGTACAGGTATACTGCAGAAACACAGAGTTGGGAAGTTCTGTGAAGTTAAGAAATGTCACTGTGATGTCAAGTTTAAAGCAAAACACATTGAAGTTGGTGACGTTTAACTGCCTATACAGTATTCTAGGTGCGGGGATACTTTCCCAGTTTTCCCACGGTAGCACCTGTTCCATGTGTAATGCATATGATTGGTATCCTTTTTAGTGTCAGCCTATGGGAGCGTATCATAACAATATGAAATTCACATCACCATATATAACCGCTGGGGAGTTCTTTGTCCAGTTAACCGAACAGAAACCGAAATACCGGTTAACCGGGAGTTTTCAGCCAACCGAAACCGTAACCGAGGTTTTGATTTAGGGAAACGGGCGGTTTACCAAAAAAACCGGTTTACTAGCAGTTAGCACTTTTCCCTAATCGTAACCGGACTTATTGGGAAATGAAAATCGGTCGTTTTCTAGTTCTTTGAAATCTCTGGAATACAATATGGTTCCATATTGTATTCCATAGATTTCAAAAAACTAACAAACGACCGGTTTTCATTTCCCAATTAATTCCAAGGATTGGGTTCGTCACGCTGGATACAGAAAGATCACGTCATATTTTTGAAAAATATCCCCAAAAATCCGTAAGTTGTCGGCTGTCCCATCACCCATGAATTGGGAAATTGGTGCTGCTGCGTCCCAAATAAACTTGTTGGAGTGATGTTACGAAGATGTCGCGAGTTCTGAGAACGCGTTCGGAATTTTCCACATTACTGTGCACAACATGAATCAGTTTCGGACCGAATGTGCTGCGCGCAAAATTTATCCATTTCACTCATAAAACTTTTTTTGAATATCCAATCGATACCAAAATTTGCACGGATACAATTTACGGCATAATAAAGCGTCTGTGAAAATTTGAAGCATTTTCATGCAAAAAAAGGCGAAGATATAGCGAAGTTTAGTCAGTTTCGGACCGAAACTGAGTTCATTTTGCAATATATTCGTCATTTTTCGATAGAAATGTTTCAAATTTTCACAGACGCTGTCTTATGCCATAAACTATATTTCTGTAAATTTTGGTATCGATTGGACACTCACAAATGGTTTTATGAGAGAAATGGACAAAATTTGCGCACAGCACATTCGGTCCGAAACTGATTCATGTTGTGCACAGTTACCGCCATGAATTGTACGTGTGTGATTCTGTTCTAGCAATAGCAGTATCACACGTATGCCGACAACAAGGCTGGACAACCCAGAATTCGGAGCATCACAGTTTAGAGTGAAAAGGGGGATTGGACATAGAGATCAACGGAAGTGGAAGAGACGAATGGGGATAAATTGATAGGAATTATTTGCTTGGAGATTTGGCCCAGGGGGTCTGAGTTCCAGTGGCGAAGTTCCTTACTTCTCTTGATTCGTGGTTAAGGAAACGACCAACGCTTATTTTTCAGAGATTCCAATTTGGACTAACGTAATAGCAAAGACGAGTGACGGCCTGAATTTTCAAAACCAACAACAAAAGGAGCAGCCAGTTAATTAGACATTTTACCTTCCGCAAACTTTACAACACACAATTATAAACATGGGTTGGAACATTTTAAATACCAATTTAGTGCCATTTTACTACTAGACAGTTCCTGTAGACGGTACTGTAAAAATTGACATGGTTCATGATGACTTCGGTGGCGTTTACAATACCAAACGACCGGTTACCACTTCTCAATAAAACCGGTTACCGACTGATTTCCCTAAACGGTTAATTGCGAAATCAAAATATTCGCTTTCGGTTGGCCAAAAACGCCCGGTTAACCGGTCGTTTCTTGGTTTCCAATCAAGGAAACGCTGTCAACTTCCCCACTGTGGTCTAAGAAAGGAGATAACTATGGTTTGGATTACTGATTAATCAGTATTAAGGTCCAGAGAAGCAGAGAAGGCTAAAGGGATTGGTAAAGGGTAAGTAGACGTCCACGATTGGGTTAATAGACCCAATAGTAGACACAAGAGTAGACCCCTGCTGTCCTTTACTTTTCATTATCAATATATTTATTGATATTGTTTAGGACAGCAACGATGGAGCTTTAAGGCCTAAAACAATGACCAAACACTATTGAGTTGTCATTTCTTCGTTCTCCAGACCTCTCGCATTTGGGGGCTGCCGCCCCCATACCTCTGCTTAAACATACTTAATTAAATACTCAAAAACGTCATATGTGCAAACGAGGTGCCCCGAAGTTGCGCCGAGTGAGCTTTGAGAAATTTACACGCCCCCAAAAATTCTGGGCTGGATTCATGCCTGATTTTTGCTCTATTGCATAATACTGCATAATATTGCATCATTCATGCTCTCAACATACAAGCGATTTTACAGAATTCTCAATTTTTCCCTGCTCTATTGCATAATATTGCATAATATTGCATAATTCATGCTCTCAACATATAAGCGATTTTACAGAATTCTCAATTTTTCCCTGCTCTATTGCATAATATTGCATAATATTGCATAATTCATGCTCTCAACATACAAGCGATTTTACAGAATTCTCAATTTTTCCCTGCTCTATTGCATAATATTGCATAATATTGCATAATTCATGCTCTCAACATACAAGCGATTTTACAGCATTCTCAATTTTTCCCTGCTCTATTGCATAATATTGCATAATATTGCATAATATTGAATAATTCATGCTCTCAACATACAAGCGATTTTACAGCATTCTCAATTTTCCCTGCCGCCAACTGCTCTCAATTTTTCCCGTGGTACATCGCTCATGAGACCACTTCACCTATTGGTCCTTATAACCCCAGACTCTGGAGTTTCTTTTATTTCTAGCAGACAATTCTTCAAAAGGTTTTCGTGTCCGCATCGCAGAGGAGGATTTCTCGACATGTTTTCATTTACTTTTGCACTAAGCGTTTTAACAATAACAGCGTTGTTTCTGTGCGCAGGTAATTCACTTTCTATTTATCAGGTCACTTCCAATATTAGTATAGATGTTAGAATACCTATTGTACCACGAGTTTGGTACAATACAAAATTATTGCTCTCGGAGAGTCGGAGGAGAAGCGGAGTTTAGACCCTCAACCCAATAAACATTCGCCGCGCCCCAAGCCTGGTAGCTTATGTGTAATTATGCAATATGGTTCAATTAATTTGAATGATTCCTAAAACTAATTGACTTATCGAAACTTATTCAACATAATTGTCCAAACTTCCCCAGATGCCGGCTGTGATTTCCGTCAAGTCGGATGCTGGAGGGATAGACGCGATAGAGCTATAGGAGGAGGGATCCGATTCACTGATCCCAAAAACACAGTAGAGAGGTGCAAGGCGTTTGCTAAGGAGAGGCGCTGGAAAGCTTTTGCTGTTGAGAATGGGAATGAGTGCTTCACTGCCCCGAATGCTCATGGTACCTACAGGAGGTACGGGCCAGGGAAGGGATGTTCTGATGGTAAAGGCGGATTCTGGCTCATGGACGTGTACGTGATCAGATGCCGTAAGTAACACCCCCGCCTACAATCACAATCAATATACGCGTATGGTCATTGTATTATATTATATAGGTTTAAAAATACATTTATCTGTACTGCCCGCCGTGTTATATTTCTATAGATAACGCACGCATGGCGTGCTTTATTTGACCTTATTAACGCTAACGAACGTAGTTAGTCGTTAAGGTTAAATGAGAACAAGTTGTTGTAATTGATGGGGCATAGATCCGTTTGCCACTTTGTCCAGGCGCTAAACCTGCACAAAACCGGCGCCAAACCTGCGTTAGACTGGCGCCTATACAAAGTGGCAAACGGATCTTTTAGTACACGGTAGGACTTGTTGAAAAATTGGCAGACTGGAAGCACACCGATTTTCAAAAAGTGGAAACAGAAATGAAAACACCATTCTTAACCCCAATCATTAAAACATAACCCAAAGCATTATCCTAACTTAACTATTTATGGTTAGGATAAGGTTTAGCCACATGATGGCTAGGGTTATGGTTAGGGTATAAAACAGTGATAGCACTTCCACTTCTGTTTCCACATTTTGAAAATCGGTGTTCTTCCAGTCTGCCTAACAAGAACTGCACGGAAAACCTAATTTGCAAGAGGAAATTCATTAACTCGTGCATAACGTTAATCGTATATACTGTATAGTGTGTTATACCAGTAGGTATGTACTAAATACTTAATTACGTTACTGTATCCAAAAAATCAGAGCCCCTCTAATCATAATGTTACACTTTATCTGATTCATTGATCCTTTCAAAACCTCCTCGCAGGGAAGTAAAGGGAGGAATCCGATTCAGCAACCCCCAACATGTGGTGAGACAGTGCGCGAGCTACGCGAAGAAAGCTGGTTGGTCGATATTTGGAGTTCACCCATCCCTAGCGCGCAACACTCGGAAATTTGGAGGGTCGTGGAAAAAAATGGCGCGCGGCGGAGGGTAGGGTAAAATCCTACTGGTTGGTCGATATTTGGAGTTCAGAATGGGAGGGAGTGCTTTACAGCGGGAGACACGGCTGATACGTACAAAAAGTACGGCGAATCTTCCAAATGAGCAGCAGGCAAAGGTGGATTTTGGGCGAACTCTGTTTGGACTTTGATAGGCAGTGATTAGAGATATCTATGGGGGTTGTTTTCTCTGGGCATCTTCGCCGCTCGTTGATTTGAACGTTTGAAAACTGTTAAGATTTCGATTTAATTCGGTAAAATAATTGTTATATCTTTGCATCCGAAAAATACGTTTCCTTACGTTTTTTGCTGCCAATTTTAAGGCTTAAAGCATGGAGAACTGATGTAAACGCAAATCTGACTTTCGGCCGAATCATCTCTTCTTTTAATTCTTCCACCGACGCGTGGGCGGAATTTAGTTTGTCCAATAAGATCGCAAAAAGATCGCCACGAGATCGGAAACAGTTACGAAAAAGATCGCACAAAGTGATCGGTGGACGTTCCATAAACGTGACGCGCGCACTGCATCCATCCTAAAACGCACAAAGCAATGCAAATGGCGCAATATATACCGCGCAAAACAAGTCACGTGACTTTGGACTCGGTACTGTATTATAAACAGTGCTACATTAACAATGGTACCTAATTAACAACGGCACCACGCTAACATCGGCACCTCATTAACAATGGTACCACGTTAACAATGGTACCTCATTAACAACAGGACCACGTTAACATCGGTACCTCATTAATAACGGTACCTTATAAACAACGGCACCTTATTAACAACGGTACCTTATTAACAACGGTACCTTATTAACAACGGTACCTTATTAACAACGGTGCCTCATTAGCAAGGGTACCTCATTAACAACAGTACCTTATTAACAACGGTACCTTATTAACAACGGTACCTTATTAACAACGGTACCTTATTCACAACGGTACATTATAAACAACACATTAAGCAAGACAACTCGAACACCAATAAAACGATTCAATCTAATGGCGAGAGAGGCCGCACACGTCCTTATATATGATGGCTGACACCACTCCGTCATCTATGACGAACAGCGACGTATGCACATTCCACATACCAACTCAATGACGTTGACACCACTCGTAACCCAATCAAGCATGACGAACAACGTTACGTGCACATACCGAGTCTGTGACGTTGACACCACTCGCTTCTCAATCACTTTCCGCACTTCTACAGCTCAATCACCCGCGACTTCCCTATCACTACGTATGGGGCCATTTTAAAGGACGTCCGCAAAATTTCGGCCATTCTAAACCCCTCCCTCCGCATTTTCCCTATTAAAACCTTTTCAGTCATCAATTTTGGGCACAGAATTTTAAGATTTTCTAGTGAGATACCCATCAAATGGACCAAAATTTCCGTAAACTCCGGACGTCCGCATTTGGCCGGACTCCCCCATATTGCGGACATCCTTTGTGGTTGGCCCTACTCACATCCCGATCACATTTCACTAACTTTCAATTCTCGCGGTGCCGCGCGCACGAATTGGCGGTGAACGCGCGTTGGGTATCATTACCTTTACTCCGCGCGTTCCGCGAACGCCTCAAATTTGTGAAAATTGGGCCAATGGTGCGCGCATAGCAACGTGCCATGCCTTGCATATCAACCCCATTGAAGTAGGGAGAAATGGTATGTGAAATGTTGTGATAAACATAGAAACTAGAAAGTGGAGTAAGATTTTAGAAGTGATACTCGAGAAGTTTACATACCTCAATTCGAATTATGGCCCCATTCTCCGGAGGGCCCCATTCTCCGGAGGGTACATTCTCCGGAGGGTACATTCTCCGGAGGGCCCCATTCTCCGGAGGGCCCCATTCTCCGGAGGGCCCCATTCTCCGGAGGTACATTCTCCGGAGGGCCCCATTCTCCGGAGGGCCCATTCTCCGGAGAGCCCATTCTCCGGAGTCCCCATTCTCCGGAGAGCCCAATTCTCCGGAGGGTACATTCTCCGGAGGGCCCCATTCTCCGGAGGGCCCATTCTCCGGAGGGTCCCTTCTCCGGAAGGCCCAGTCTCCGGAGGGCCCATTCTCCGGAGGGCCCCATTCTCCGGAGAGCCCATTCTCCGGAGTCCCCATTCTCCGGAGAGCCCAATTCTCCGGAGGACCCATTCTCCGGAGGGCCCTATTCTCCGGAGAGCCCATTCTCCGGAGAGCCCATTCTCCGGAGGACCCATTCTCCGGTGGGCCCCATTCTCTGGAGGGCCCATTCTCCGGAGGACCCATTCTCCGGAAGGTCCATTCTCCGGAGGGCCCCATTCTTCGGAGGGCCCCATTCTCCGGAGGGCCCATTCTCCGGTGGGTCCATTTTTTGCAGGGCCCATTCTCTGGAGGGCCCATTCTCCGGAGGGTACATTCTCCGGAGGGCCCCATTCTCCATTGAGACCACTCCGGAGAAGTGACACATCGTATGTGGACATAATTTCCTGAAGGCCCAGATGGCCTCCGGAGTGATTAGAGCCGTGCACGCAAGACCAATAGAAAGTTCTGATGACGTCATTATCACAGCTCAAAGAGTGCCATTGCTGACGTTTACCAGCGCCTACTTTAATATTCCCGGCTTGCGCGGCGGGCTGGTATATAGATAGATATATAAAATATGCCAGCTCGAGAAATAGGCGGTTAAATGATGACGTCATTGTCATAGCGCAAGGTTATAAGTGACATATTGAATCGCGTATTTCTCGCGCGGGGGGTTTACCTATAAACCCCGCACGAAGAAAAACGGCGGTTCAGCACGTCATCAACGCACTACGTTTCGCTATGATAATGACGTCATCATTGACACGCCTATATTTGTCGGGCTGGAGAGGTGGAGGTTAGTAACGTGCACACATGAACAGCGCCGCGACTCGGCGAAGAAACAGAGGAGGAGATTATTACATGTGTTATATGTGTTTTGTACATACTACTGCTGCTGCTGTTTTATATATAGGCGGAGAATTACAAGTATGCTTTTCTCACGTTATCGACGCTAGAATATGTGCTACCTGTGCGTGACTCAGAGTCTCACCTTTTCTTAAAAGAGACAGGGGTTGCTTGTTGTTGCTTGGGTTAAAAGAGACAGGGGTTGCTTTTTGTAGCTTGAGTTCAACGAGACAGGGGTTGCTTGTTGTTGCTTGGGTTAAAAGAGACAGGGGTTGCTTGTTGTTGCTTGGGTTAAAAGAGACAGGGGTTACTTGTTGTTGCTTGGGTTAAAAGAGACAGGGGTTGCTTGTTGTTGCTTGGGTTAAAAGAGACTGGGGTTGCTTGTTTTTGCTTGGGTTAAAAGAGACAGGGGTTGCTTGTTGTTGCTTGGGTTAAAAGAGACAGGGGTTGCTTGTTGTTGCTTGGGTTAAAAGAGACAGGGGTTGTTTGTTGTTGCTTGGGTTGAAAGAGACAGGGGTTGCTTGTTGTTTCTTGGGTTAAAAGAGACAGGGGTTGCTTGTTGTTTCTTGGGTTAAAAGAGACAGGGGTTGCTTGTTGTTGCTTGGGTTAAAAGAGACAAGGGTTGCTTGTTGTTGCTTAGTTTAAAAGAGACAGGGGTTGCTTGTTGTTGCTTAGGTTAAAAGAGACAGGGGTTACTTGTTGTTGCTTGGGTTAAAAGAGACAGGGGTTGCTTGTTGTTGCTTGGGTTAAAAGAGACAGGGGTTGCTTGTTGTTGCTTGGGTTAAAAGAGACAGGGGTTGCTTGTTGTTTCTTGGGTTCTTGGGTTAAAAGAGACAGGGTTGCTTGTTGTTGCTTACGTTAAAAGAGACAGGGGTTGCTTGTTGTTGCTTGGGTTAAAAGAGACAGGGGTTGTTTGTTGTTGCTTGGGTTAAAAGAGACAGGGGTTGCTTGTTGTTGCTTGAGTTACAAGAGACGGGGTTGCTTTTTGTTTCGAGGGTTAAAAGAGACAGGGGTTGCTTGTTGTTGCTTGGGTTAAAAGAGACAGGGGTTGCTTGTTGTTTCTTGGGTTAAAAGAGACAGGGGTTGCTTGTTGTTGCTTACGTTAAAAGAGACAGGGGTTGCTTGTTGTTGCTTGGGTTAAAAGAGACAGGGGTTGTTTGTTGTTGCTTGGGTTAAAAGAGACAGGGGTTGCTTGTTGTTGCTTGAGTTACAAGAGACGGGGTTGCTTTTTTGTTTCGAGGGTTAAAGAGACAGGGTTGCTTGTTGTTGCTTGGGTTAAAAGAGACAGGGGTTGCTTGTTGTTGCTTGGGTTAAAAGAGACATGGTTGCTTGTTGTTGCTTGGGTTAAAAGAGACAGGGGTTGCTTGTTGTTGCTTGGGTTAAAAGAGACAGGGGTTGCCTGTTGTTTCTTGGGTTAAAAGAGGCAGGGGTTGCCTGTTGTTGCTTGGGTTAAAAGAGACAGGGGTTGCTTGTTGTTGCTTGGGTTAAAAGAGACAGGGGTTGCCTGTTGTTTCTTGGGTTAAAAGAGACAGGGGTTGCTTGTTGTTGCTTGGGTTAAAAGAGACAGGGGTTGCTTGTTGTTGCTTGGGTTACAAGAGACGGGGGTTGATTTTTGTTTTGAGGGTTAAAAGAGACAGGGGTTGCTTGTTGTTGCTTGGGTTAAAAGAGACAGGGGTTGCTTGTTGTTGCTTGGGTTAAAAGAGACAGGGGTTGCTTGTTGTTGCTTGGGTTAAAAGAGACAGGGGTTGCTTGTTGTTGCTTCGGTTAAAAGAGACAGGGGTTGCTTGTTGTTGCTTGGGTTACAAGAGACAGGGGTTGCTTGTTGTTGCTTGGGTTAAAAGAGACAGGGGTTGCTTGTTGTTGCTTGGGTTAAAAGAGACGGGGGTTGCTTGTTGTTTCTTGAGTTACAAGAGACGGGGGTTGCTTTTTGTTTCGAGGGTTTAAAGAGACAGGGGTTGCTTGTTGTTGCTTACGTTAAAAGAGACAGGAGTTGCTTGATGTTGCTTGGGTTAAAAGAGACAGGGGTTGCTTGTTGTTGCTTGGGTTAAAAGAGACGGGGGTTGCTTGTTGTTTCTTGGGTTACAAGAGACGGGGGTTGCTTGTTGTTTTGAGGGTTAAAAGAGACAGGGGTTGCTTGTTGTTGCTTGCACTTTCTGTTGCTTATTAAACACAAGGAAATATCTCATTTTCGTGAACATAAGTTGAACTCAAACCGCTCGTATATATTCGTAAAGTTTTGATGACTGATTCGGTAAAGGTCTTATTCTTCTTAATATTTTAAATCTTTAATCTGAATCTTGATTTTAAACTTATTTTTTGCAGTTGCTGATTATCAAAATATAATTTTGATATGTTGCTTTGTTGAATAGTACCGCCGCGCGCAGAAGTAAAGTGTCATCAGCATTGTTCTTTTCAAGCCATGAGAGAAAGGCCACTTCCAACCTTTCTTTGTGTACAATGACCTTTCTTTGTAAATCTATTTCTTAGTAGCTATTTCATCGAATTCCTGTTAGCTAAATATGATATTTATGAGTATCCAATACAAACAATGACGAATTGGCCCTGAGGAAATCGTTTGTCGACCGGTTTCCAATCTGCCAGCCATCATTCAAAAGTGAACTTCGCTGTTGTATTATTATCAAAATTGGGGCTTTTGGCCCAAGATAACATGGCAATTGCTATAAAGTCCTTTTTTGCTGTGGGAGTATGGGAGGCATCGAGCTTTCTCAATCGGGTCAGTGAACTTTACATATAACGCTATAGCAGCCCAAACCAGCCCAATATTCAGCCATTAGCGTGCTCAGCTATCAAAACGCTCAATTTTTTGCCAAGATCTGAAAAAATTTACCTAAAGCAAGATGTACATTGTACAGGGTAAACGTGTGTATACATATTAATACAAATACACTCTCCACATGCACACTCCGGCTTCTAATTCCAGTAATGAGAACTCCCAATACTGTAAACTAGAGCACACACTGGTTACTAAACCCCGAAATAGGCGAGTAGGATGACGTCATTATCATAGCTCAATGTAGTGAGTTGATGACGTTAAACCGCCTACTTTTCTTACAAAAAGTGGTAGGCAGCTGAGAGCCCCATCACTTTCAGGGCACAGAGTGACTGATTCAGGTGCACCAATCCGCCTAGATTCTAGAGACCTAGACAACTTTATAACGCCAATCGCGATGATCATCATGTTCATTTATAACGACACATATACTTATTGCGGTACATACTTATTGCGGTACTTATTGCGATACTTATTGCGGCACAAACTCATTGCGGCACAAACTCATTGCGGTTCTCATTGTGGTACATACTTATTGCAGTACTCATTGCGGTACATACTTATTGTAGTACTTATTGCGGTACTTATTGCATACATAGTTATTGCGCGCGCGCGTGTAATGATGATGATATACATATACAAAAAGCGCACAGGATACAAATAGACGGCTATGATTTCGTCATTATAACACAGCGCTGAGTAATGTAAGTTGATGACGTTGCACGGCGCGCGGAGGCATGATATCTACGCAACAACACTTTATCTTGCTTGTTTTACAGTCTGTATCTGACAACACCACGCACAATTCTGAAAGTCAACCACAAAAACTTAATAGATTGACTGAAGTGACGGTATTACTACGCTTTAAAGTAGTCAATTTACTATTTCAAAAGGTCTTTTAAACATATCCTTCGTGCACGGCTGTACTGCTAGAATTATCATTATATTCATTCTATATTTTTGAATATTGCTCAGTTTTTTGCATGCTCCTCGGAATTTTTCGCTCCATGTGGCACTCGTTCAACAGAACACGTATTTATCATGTTTTTTGTTCGCACGATGCTAAATATCTATCCATATGTATCACTGCTGTTACACAGCAGTCAGTTGACGGAATCACTATGATGGTTCAGCAAAGCGTAGCGGTGCAGTCAAATCGTGTATTGTTTTCTTGAGAGCCATGCTGCATCCACCGAGTGACATGATTTCTAGATTTACAGCAAGAAATTTCATGATAATTATATATCTGTATTATTGAGCACGCTCGCAAAGCATGTATTATAGATCTGACATATTATACTGGTCATGGAGATGTGAGCAAAGTCTCCTAGCATAATATAGCATATAAGTCAGGTCAGAAGTCGGATATAAAGTTTGCTAACTTCGGAGTTTATGATCATATGAAGATTCAAATCATTTATCTTTTGTAAAACGATCGTAGGCTATTATTTTGGCATTTCAGTTTTATTTTTAGGACTATTTATACCAGCGACTTTTTCTGTTTTCCTTTCAATTTTGCTATTCCGATGGCAAGTTTCATGGCAGATTATAATTCTCCCACCTCAAATGACCGTGTTTTAATCGTCACTAAATGATACTTTTGGAGGTTGAAGCCACAGCAACGAATTCCATCCTTACATTCTTTGTTCCTGGGAGTGATTTACCGTAAGTTAAATATATTACTGATTCTTCTCAAGTGCTGACGATGATTTCTCCTTCTCAGGTTATGAGTTGAAATCACTTATTTTTCATGATGACTTTCTTATTTCTAACATCATTTGTCGTGTAGAAGATCGCGCAAGCCACTGGCCACGTACAAACATTGCTAAAGAAGGCCGCTGCCAGGGAAAGGGTCGTATGACGTCATCAGCTCAGCGAGTATAAGCCATGATAACTCCGTCAGTCCTGAGTGCCGACTGAGAGTAAGTGATATAGTGCAGGAGTGAGACTCTCAAGAACGCTCCTCGTGCAATCATATAACCTGCTCTGTGCTCGTTTTGACTGACGTGGGATACAAAAACAGACAATGCGGTCGTATTCATCTTGAATGCACATAAGTAATACCTGATCAGCCCTCATTATTAAATTTTGTTTCAGAGGGTTAAAAAGCTGGTTAATACTAGGGCCGGCTATTTCCTGCCAGTTTAAGCTTATAAAAGCGCAATATTGGTCCTATGACCGATTAATAAAAAAGCCGGTTCAATAAGGGTAGATGAAGTATAAAATACAGACGTTACATACATATCAGGGGGCTGGCAAGCCCCCCGCGGCGGTTTGCGAGCCCGAGGGCCCGAAGGGCCGGTGAGCTAACGAACCTTACTGGGCGAGGGCCGAAGGCCAATACAACCAAGGACCCGAAGGGTCCGAGGGTGGTAATGGACAACAGATCAGACAGTGCGAGGGCCGAGGCCCGGGCAACCAGGGCCCAGGGCGAAGGCCAGCATGAACAACGAACCCTAACAGTGCGAGGGCCGAAGGCCAGCCGCAACCAGACGAAAGGGTCGAGGGCAACGATGAACAACTATCTAACAGTACACAGCCTCCGAGCATCAGGTGAGTTAATGTAACTTTGCCAGCCCCAACCATATGTTTTCATGGATTGGCCATATTTCACGTTGAAATTTGAGTAAGTTCCGTTGCCGAAATTGCACCAAAATTTGTACATCGCATGTTTAGAGGCCAAAGGTGCAACAGTCAAAATTTCAGATCAATTGGATGAAAAATGGCCGAGTTATTACAACTTGAATTTTGCCAAAATCGAGGGTGTTCTTGTTAAATCGGGTTACGACCATATATATATATAGGTATATCAGGGGCTGGCAAGCCCCGCGGCAGTTGCGAGCCCGAGGGCCCGAAGGGCCGAGGCAACACCTGAACAACGAACCCTAACGGTGCAGGGCCGAAGGCCCGAGCTCAGGACCGAAGAGGTCCGAGGGGCAGGCGATGGACACGGACCTAACGGTGCGGGCCGAAGGCCCGAGACAGCAAGGACGAAGGGTCCGAGGGCAACGACAAACAACGATCCTTACAGTAAACGAGCTTCCGGACATCGAGTGAGTTTTTCTTTTTAACAGCCCCCCCCAACTATATGTTTTTCATGGATTGGCCATATTTCACGTTGAAATTTGAGTAAGTTCCGTTGCCGAAATCGCGCACTAAAATTTGAACATCGCATGTTTAGAGGCCAAAGGTGCAACTGCCAAAATTTCAGATCGATTGGATTAAAAATGGCCGAGTTATTACAACTTGAACTTTGCCGAAATCGAGGGTGTTCTTGTTAAATTGGGTTACGACCATATATATACATAGGTATATATATATAGAGGTATATATAGATATACATATGTACATACATACCAATAGAGAACATTTTTAGGTGAAAAGTGTACCCTCTTTAAACAGATATATCTCGAGAACCATACAAGATACAGGCCTCATCGACCCAGCGTTGGAAAGAAGAAAGGTAGAACTTACGATAATTGCCCTTGAAAATTGTCTTATGTCATGTTTATGACGTCATTATGACGTCACAATGTCATGAATTTTAAATTTCAATTCCCCAAAAATAGGCGTTTTTCAACGCAATTTTTCGGTAGGCTTTCGAGATAGGAAAAAATGCTCCTGTTAGCGCTGAAAGGACATTCAATGTAATTTCCAAAGATGTGGTTGAAAAGTTCTGGGCTCCTTGGGATCATTGAGATATTTGTGCTTGTTTGAAACACTTTGACACGAAAAAATCGCAAAAAAAAGCAAAAACGGTAAGGATGATTATGAGAGAACGGGACCAGCCCAGAACTTCATCTTTGGATATGTTGTCGGTCATAGTCCCAACTGTGCTAATGAATGGGTCTCAGATAGTTAATCTAATTTTATGACGTAATTGTGACGTCATCAATAATGCTAGGTAAACGCGAATTTTGTACGTGCGATTTGGCGCCAAATTTCAATATCTGAGCACAGAAAAGGGTGATATTTTTTCCCAAAACCAAAAGGATTTGGTTGTGATGGTCCGCGGCGGTTTTAAGGCGTTCTTTACTTTAAAACCCATGATATGGAAAAGAACGCGACGGTTAAAACTGCCGCAACGGCACTTTTTCGAAGCATTGTAGTTTCGTGAATGCTGTACAATTTGAAGTGACGTTGCAGCAGTTTTAACCGTCGCGTTCTTTTCCATATCATGGGTTTTAAAGTAAAGAACGCCTTAAAACCGCCGCGGACCATCACAACCAAATCCTTTTTGGTTTTGGGAAAAATAGGTATATATAGATATACATATGTACATACATACCAATAGAGAACATTTTTAGGTGAAAAGTGTACCCTCTATAAACAGCCATATCTCGAGAACCATACAAGATACATGGCTCATCGACCCAGCGTTGGAAAGAAGAAAGGTAGAACTTACGAAAACTGCCCTAAAAATTGTCTTATGTCATGTTTATGACGTCATTATGACGTCACAATGTCATGAATTTTAAATTTCAATTCCCGAAAAATAGGCGTTTTTCAACGCAATTTTTCGGTATGAAGCTTTCGAGATAGGAAAAAATGCTCCTGTTAGCGCAGGAAGGAAATTCAATGTACTTTCCAAAAATGTGGTCGAAAAGTTCTGGGCTCCTTGATTTCATTGAGATATTTGCGTTTGTTTGAAACACTTTGACACCAAAAAATAGCAAAAAATAGCAAAAACGGTAAGGATGATTATGAGAGAACGGGACCATCCCAGAACTTCATCTTTGGATATGTTGTCGGTCATAGTCCCAACTGTGCTAATGAATGGGTCTCAGATGGTTAATCTTATTTAATGACGTAATTGTGACGTCATCAGTAATGCTAGGTAACGCGAATTTTGTACGCGCGATTTGACGCCAAATTTCAATATCTGAGCACAGAAAAAGGGTGATATTTTTTCCAAAAACCAAAAAGGATTTGGTTGTGATGGTCCGCGGCGGTTTTAAGGCGTTCTTTACTTCAAAACCCATGATATGGAAAAGAACGCGACGGTTAAAACTGCCGCAACGGCAAATTTTTCGAAGCATTATAGTTTCGTGAATGCTGTACAATTTGAAGTGACGTTGCAGCAGTTTTAACCGTCGCGTTCTTTTCCATATCATGGGTTTTGAAATAAACGCCCGACCATCATCAAACCAAATCCTTTTTGGTTTTTGGAAAAAATATACACATACATATTCACATACATGCACATACATATTACATACACATATACACACAATACACATATACACACAATACACATACATACATACATACATACATACATACATACAATAAGATTCGGTAATCTTTCACTCACAGTGCTCGACTATCTCTGTGGAAAGGAGCTGAATACGAGTAGAAATAAAACATTTGTCATCGCACCTTGACAATTGTAAAATTTCAATATTTTGCATGAAACTCGGAGTTGGTGAACAGATTGTTTTATTTCTACTCGTACATACATACATACATACATACATACATACATACATACATACATACATACATACATACATACATACATACATACATACATACATACATACATACATACATACATACATACATACATACATACATACATACATACATACATACATACATACATACATACATACATACATACACTACAAAGTGTACTGATAATCTGAATCAATTCCTCGAATTTCACCACTTCGTGTTTGCAGCAATCGTGGTTTCCGCATGTAATTATAAAATCTGAAGTTATCAAGTCGTCGATGACCGACCATTGTGCTCAGTTATGCCTTATAGCGCGAATAATAGCGAGCTTGACACGCATTTATCGCATCACAGTAAAATTTGATCACGTGCACTCCGATATTGGCCCCGTGATTCATCTTGAAAATGATGCGCTTTTGGCGACATCGGAGCCGTTAAAATTATCAGATCTGCCGGATTTATATAATCATTGATACGATAACACCGTGCAGTGCTTACCTCTCCAATCGCTCTCTTGAACGCTCGCAATCTCTTGGATTTTACTGTGATCTCCAATCGTTATTATTATTATTATTACTACTAACTTTCCAATGTACAACTCTCTCTCTCAGCTATTGTCTTGATCGTACTGTCGATATATTATCATTTATCACTTCTACATTCGTCTCGCACGAGTAATTGTAGTTGTGAGGTAGTTATCATGTCGCAGAATGAGTGAATTAATGAAGTAGAGCCGCCCGGTCTTCCGCCGTAGGGATTAAGTACGTTTTGTTGTGCTGCGTAGCGTCTGACTGGTGTG
>WFMF01000291.1:0-150226 GCA_011033025.1 Beroe forskalii | reverse complement strand
GTTTTGCGGGTACTAGGCAGCCCCTATCTGGGATTCTGCCCAAGTCTTACGGGTTGTGCAGGTACTGGATGCTGACAATAACGGATTTCATCACCATCCTCCACCATTGTTACCACAAGGAGGGCAAGCAGAACATCGCCAACATCATCGAGAACAAGACCATCGAGGAGTGGAAGGTCATATCGGAGAGGGATAAGGGCGCCACAGGCCTCATTTCAATAGGTACGTCATATCGGAGAGGAATAAGGGCTACACCCCCCTCATTTCTATAAGAACGCTGTTTGGTGTCGAATTTCAAGTAAATTCATGCACGTTTTATTGTGTGATATACGATTAACAAACGAATGGGAGTGTGATATCGATAATTATCACACGAGGCGTTAGCCGAGTTTGACAATTCTCGATATCACACGATCCATGAGTTTGTCTGACGACTCACGACCCTCGTCTGAATTCAACGTTTTTATAGATTTTGAGTGCTCCATCATAAAATCAACAATTTATTCAATCATATTCTGCTCTATTATCCCGCGTTATTACTCTCCCGTGGCTCAAACTCCAGTGTGATAATGAGAGGTTTTGTAACTAGCAAAAATTGCAAACCGCGATATTATGCACCGAGCGCGAAGCGCGAGGGCATAATAACACATTAAGACCGAGGCCGAAGGCCGAGGTTTTAATGGAAGGTTTGCAGTTTTTGCGAGTTACAAAACCGAATTATGCAACGACAATACATGTAGGTATATATTTCGTAATTATGTATAATTCAAGCACGAATATGAGAATATGTAGTGGTATTGGCTTGTCTAGTATTTGAGCTATTGTAATAAGTGCAGCTACTGTATCCTTCAGTGAAATCTGCGGTCTGTCACCCCCAGTGTTCATTTTTAACACCTCTCCTCCTATAGTAAGGTCACGTTTTGAAAAACACTCGAGTATAATGCCAAAATGATTTTATTATCAACTGTAGTTCCACTTTTTTGGCACTGTAGTTGCACTTTTTAAAAAGTGTAACTGTTTTAGCGTGCATAATGGATATAAAGGAGCACTGCGTAAACCTCCTTAGAAGTCGCATAATTATCGATATATCACTCCTTTATAGAACTATGGTACAGTGGCGGAATAATAGAGCAGAATATCGTTGAATAAATTGTTGATTTTATGAAGGAGTACTCAAAATCTATAAAAGTATAAAAACGTTGAATTCAGACGAGGGTCGTCAGACCCGAGTGGGAGGGAGTACTGTTTTGTCGGGTAATAATACCCGATATCGAAAATTGTCAAACTCGGCTGACGCCTCGTGTATGTACATTATATACACATTTTGACCCTTTTCAATATGGAATAACTGTAACAGCCCTGTTTCTTGCGATGAGTATAACCCACTGTACATCCTTTTCACACCCCTGTCTTTCTAACGTGCCGTCTTCCTACCTCCTGCAGATCCGATGGAGAGTTTGTTTACAGCAGCTAAGATGTTGCTGGAGAATAAGATCCACAGACTGCCTGTAGTGGACCCTCGCTCTGGGAACACACTCTACATCCTTACTCACAAGAAGATCCTCAACCACATCTACCCCTACCTCATAGAATCCCAACTGGACCCCTTCTTTGACACTGCTATTCAGGAGCTCGGAGTTGGCACTTACTCTGACGTCAAGCAGGTGGGGAGCAGTTTACTGGTCAGAAAGGGGCCACGCACTAATGTGCAATTCTTTATTAAGAAGTTATGGGGTACAAAAAATGGAAGTTTTTAATGGAATTTTATAATAGAGATGGTGTCTTTATATACTTATATAGTGCGATTACCCATCATGTCAGTAAATAAGACGGACAACGATCGATGATCAAATGACGGCGTGTTTTAATATCAGCCCCGGGGAACAGGAAATTAAGCGGGAACAACGGGCACAAGAAATGCACGGACAGGCGCAATTCTTGTTTCTGTTTCTGTAGTTCAAAACACGCCTGGATTACTGTGTCGTGACCTTACGTGTGAAATGACAAGTGAAATTTACACTATACCTCGCCAATCGTATTTAAAAGGTTGTCCATTTACAAACAAGTGCTGAAAAAGACACTAAGACAGGTTTTGGCGCGCGGTCCCACTAAAATTGCTCATTAGCTGTAACGCGCAATGCAACCACTAAGGGCACGACTGCATATTGTTTTGATACATAGAAATAAGGAGACTCAATGATTTGCGCGCGCGTCTCTTTCTCAATCAAATTTTCTTTTCTTATATTAGTGAGTTTGCGGCATATGACGTTTCCGCAAAATTGGAACAAAATTTGGACAAATGTTGACATATTGAAACGGCCACCATTTACCTAGGAACATTCAAAAACTTAACTAAGATGCTTATCTAACCAAGCTGAGTGATTATTTTATCGATACTAACCGTTTTATGGCCCAGGATATATGTCAACATTTGTCCAAATTTTTGTCCCACTTTTGTTCCAATTTTGTTCCAAAAGCTCGGAAACATTGACTCGTTTGCGGGAAGAAAAACATTCCCCCAAAAGCCATCGGCAAAAACTGGTACTGCATTTACTTATCAGGGGACAGGCAAGCCCCCCGCGGCGGTTTGTGAGCCCGAGGGCGAGCATTGCAGGCGGCAAACCTAAAATTATTTGCTTTTTTGTTTTGGAAACCCACGGTGGGGCTGACAATGTGGCGAAATCTTCATTTACAATATAACATTGATATTCAATGTAAATTCCATTTCACATTCCTCAGTTGAAGTACGACTCTAAGTTGATTGAAGCTATGCAGTTCTTTGCTAAAACAAGAGTTTCTGCAATCCCTATTATCGATGACGAAGGTACACAGTAACACATAATTACATGCGATAATGAACTGAATCGCTTCTGTTTCAGTGTTCTGCTGCTTCAAACATTTGTTTCTGTGATTTGCTGTGATTGACACGTATGATGTACGAGTGCTCATATACGCTTATCTAATGGCGTATTATTGTACCAATTAATGTACTAATCACCTGAGGAGAAGCCGAGTGTTGATTAGTATACTAACTAGCACGAGGCGTCAGCCGAGTGCAATAAGTGGGAATTAGTGCAACAGTATCACTTCTTTGTTGTTAGATTAGCGTATTGTACCACGACCAGTTATACTCTTAAAATAGCTGCACGGTAGTAATCTGCACGGGAGTGGTACAATACTCATAGGTTGAATGGTAGGTAAAAATAACAGAGTGTTCCTCATTGGGACAGATGTTCCAACAGGGATTATCCCTTCCTCATCTCTCTTGAGATTGTTTAATTGCGAAGCCATGGATAACCTCTGTCTTTTCTTTTTACCTCCTCTTTTTACCTGCTCTTTTACCTGCTCTTTTTACCTGCTCTTTTACCTGCTCTTTTACCTGCTCTTTTTACCTGCTCTTTTTACCTGCTCTTTTACCTGCTCTTTTACCTGCTCTTTTACCTGCTCTTTTACCTGCTCTTTTACCTGCTCTTTTTACCTGCTCTTTTTACCTGCTCTTTTTACCTGCTCTTTTTACCTGCTCTTTTACCTGCTCTTTTTACCTGCTCTTTTTACCTGCTCTTTTTACCTGCTCTTTTACCTGCTCTTTTACCTGCTCTTTTTACCTGCTCTTTTACCTGCTCTTTTACCTGCTCTTTTTACCTGCTCTTTTACCTGCTCTTTTACCTGCTCTTTACCTGCTCTTTACCTGCTCTTTTTACCTGCTCTTTTACCTGCTCTTTTACCTGTTTTACCTGCTCTTTTACCTGCTCTTTACCTGCTCTTTTACCTGCTCTTTTAATTTCTTTTCCTTTTTACCTGCTCTTTACCTGCCTTTTACCTGCTCTTTTACCTGCTCTTTTACCTGCTCTTTACCTGTTTTTACTCTCTTTTACCTGCTTTACCTGCTCTTTTACCTGCTCTTTTTACCCTTCTTTTTACCTGCTCTTTTACCTGTTTTAATCTGCTCTTTTACCTGCCTTTTTACCTTCGTTTCATCTGCTCTTTTTAATTCGCTCTTTTTACCTGCTCTTTACCTGCTCTTTTTACCTGCTCTTTACCTGCTCTTTACCTGCTTTTTAATCTGCCTTTTACCTGCTCTTTTATTTGTTCTTTTACCTGCTCTTTTACCTGCTCTTTTACCTGCCTTTTACCTGCTCTTTACCTGCCTTTTTTACCTGCTCTTTTACCTCTTTTTTACCTGCTCTTTTACCTGCTCTTTTACCTGCTCTTTTACCTGCTCTTTTACCTGCTCTTTTTACCAATTCTTCTCTTTTACCTGCTCTTTACCTGTTTCTTTTACCTGCTCTTACCTGCTCTTTTACCTGCTCTTACCTGCTCTTTTACCTGTTCTTTTACCTCTTTTTATCTGCTCTTACCTGCTCTTTTCACCTGCTCTTTACCTGCTCTTTTACCTGCTCTTTACCTGCTCTTTTACCTGCTCTTTACCTGCTCTTTTACCTGCTTCTTTTACCTGCTCTTTACCTGCTCTTTTACCTGCTTTTTACCTGCTCTTTTACCTGCTCTTTACCTGCTCTTTTTACCTGCTCTTTTACCTGCTCTTTTACCTGCTCTTTACCTGCTCTTTTACCTGCTCTTTTACCTGCTCCTTTGCATCTGCTCTTTAATTGCTCTTTTTACCTGCTCTTTACCTGCTCTTTTTCCTCTCTTTTACCTCAAGTTTTTACTCCGCTCTTTTACCTGCTCTTTTACCTGCTCTTTTACCTGCTCTTTTACCTGCTCTTTTACCTGCTCTTTAACTGCTCTTTACCTGCTCTTTTACCTGCTCTTTTACCTGCTCTTTTGCTCATACATATCAATAGGGATAAACAACGACAAGTATGTCGCTTTTATGATGTCATATCTCAACAACTATAAAGATACA
The DNA here is from genome assembly GCA_011033025.1 of Beroe forskalii. Lineage (NCBI taxonomy): Eukaryota > Metazoa > Ctenophora > Nuda > Beroida > Beroidae > Beroe > Beroe forskalii. Next base: position 145,362 of record WFMF01000291.1, on the reverse strand, counting down.
TGCTTCATCGACCCAGCATTTGAAAGAAGAAAGATAGAACTTTCAAAAATGGTGTCAAAAATTATCTGGTGACAATCCAATGATGTCATAATGACGTCACAAAATCAAGAATTTCGAATTTCAATTTCCCAAAAATAGGCGTTTTCAACGCAATTTTTTCAGTATGAAAGCTTTCGAGATAGAGAAAAATGCATCAAATAATGCAGAAAGGAAATTTAATGTACTTTCTGAAAATGTGGTCAAAAAGTTTCCTGCTTCACAGAATAATGGAGATATTCGCGATTGTTTGGGCCTTTTTGACGTAAAAATGAAAAAAATAGCCAAAACGGCAAGTTTAGTGGTGAAAAAAAACAGGGGATCCCAGGACTCCATATCACTGTATGATGTCGGTTATAGTGTCCCATGAACTAATAAATGGGTTTCAAGTTGAATCTTAAATATGATGACGTACTTATGACGTCATCAGTTGCACGCAATAAGTTATTTTTACACACAAATGCAGCTAATACAAAGGTCGATATGTACGGTTCATCAAACTGGTGTTTGAAAGAAGGAAAGTAAAACTCCAAAAAATTCCCCCGAGAATATCTGATGAAATAGTGGTGACGTCATAGTGACGTCACGAAATCACGTTTATCAAAATTTGGCTTGAATAGACGTTTTTCAACCCTATCTTTTGATCCTATTCCTACTATTTATTACGGTGATCTTCGAATTTTCACAATAGGATTGAACACTGAAAAAAAGAATGATATTTTCCCCAAAACAAAAAGGATTTGGTTGTGATGGTCCGCGGCGGTGTTAAGCGTTCTTTATTGAAAAATACATGATATGAGAAAGAACATGACGGTTAAAACTGCCGCAACGTCACTTTTTTGAGCCATCAATCTAAATTCATTTATTGAAGATTGTATTAAAAACTAGAATGGTCATTAGAGTTGTGAATCTTGTCCAATGGTTATGATAATCCATTAGTCGTACCAAAACGTACGTACAGCCTCCGACGATTGGCCTCAAATGTGCATGGTCAAATGCATGATCGTGCTTATTGTACGAAATAAAATGTTGAAAGTTAGATCGTAAAAAATAACCTCAGATAAAATAAACCCAAACAGATCACTTTGAAGCTCGAATCCGATATTGAGATTGCGTGTTCCACTTCCATATTTTAGGACTTAGGTATAGGTATTGTCATTTCCTGCGGAAAGTTAGGTCGGTTTAAAAGTTAAAATGGTTTAAAAATTTGGTCTTATCACTATATCAGAACCAGTACCTACCCCATTTATAGAACGACTGATATAGGTAGTAGGTATTACTGAATTAAAACATCCAGTCATGGTCAAAACGGCCTTTATATCATGTATACAGCATGATCTTGTTTAAAAATCCTGATTATAATACCTACAATTACAAATTTACTCGTTGGGAACAGCTGTTGCACATTAAAATTAGAAGCCGGTCGTTAACTATCATAAGTGTTAGGAATGCTGGTTATAAATTGGCTGGTAAAAAATTGCTGTCTGAAACGTACAGCTGAAACGGGATATGCGACTGAAAAACAACATATCAATTCTATGAAAATATAGCTGCAGACGCTTCTGACCCCTATAACATGAACAGAGAAGAGCGATGAAAAAATCACGCTCCTCCAAAGCTCCTCCAAGAGGCTAGCCACTCACAGCTGCCCAAAGCTATCAGGTGGGGAAAGTCTTGATGCTGATTGGATGTTTGCATGGGGCTTCTTCTGCACCGGCTAGCCACTCACAGCATCCCAAAGCTATCAGGTGGGGGCCGTCTTGATGCTGAGTGGATGGGACGATCGAGTAAGGTAAACAATCAGATTGAGTGTAGCTAACACGTCAAAGAGAAATTCCAGGCCTGATGGGGTGATCTGATTACTAAAGTTTCACCTTTATTGTCTAATTAGTCAGTAGGATGAGATAGAAGCTGATCATACACGTCACGAATGATAGGCTGTTCAGAATTGCGTCACTCAATTGATTGTACTGGTAAATTTGAAGAATTAATGATGTCTCACCCCGTATTCTTGTGTGCAGCACATCCTTGCACTCGGGATGAAGAGGAAATGGCAAACGTTTCCCTTCCTCACGTGTAATGGCGGCTGATGGATCACGATTTTCTGCTATTCTCAGAACAAGTCTGTACTATGTTTTTCCTGGCAATGGCATCCGGGCCCCATTTCATGGAAATTTCTGTCGGCTGGTAATTTCTATTTACCACACAATTAGACATATCACAGGTAGGTGTTGCCTTTGAGAGAAATCTTGATGAATTTCAATTAGAGTTAATGGATCAGTTTTTAGGAAGGTAGGTTTGGTAGGTTTGGTAGGTTTGCGAAATGATCGCGCGAAGAATTGTACGTCCGTTATTTGCGCGATGATTTTCCGCGCGATCGTACGTCTCAGGATTTAAGCTTTAAAAGTTTAAAGGATACCGATGGAGCAATAAGAAAGCATTGAGTATCTCTTTCTCACTCGTCACTCAAAGCATATAATGAGCATATCAGAGAATACCTTATTGTAGGAAATTAAGCACTCAAAAAATTAAGCCTACATGTCATTAAGCACCATGAAATTAGGCCCTTTTGAGAGGTCTGGTGCTTAATTACATGTTGGCGTAATTAAATGTAGGCTTCATTTCATGAAGCTTAATGCAATGTTTTCATAATGTATTCAAATTACACGCAATTTTTTCTACATTTTCTATGCGATGAATTACACCTGTAAGTTCTCTAAAGAACAGTTCCGGTCTCCAATCACACAAGGAGGGCTGGAAATCAAGAGTCAGGTCAAAGCTGAATGGTCACTTGTAGAAAAGGCTAAGTTTTTGGTGCTCCGTGCTTACGTCAATGATAACTACAGCTTCGAAAGATCTGACACGGATGATTCGAAAGCTATACTGGAGTGGATCATTGATAGCATCAAGGACGGGGAGCAAGATGCAGATGACGATGAATTGGAGGATGCAGAACCAATTCTTTTGGATGCTGTAGATGATGAGATGGTGGCTGAAGACGAAAATATTTGATTTGTTCCATTATTATTTCGATTCTGTACTTTGATCATTGTTTTACATTATCACTGAAAATGTAGCAAAATATCGAACATTTTATGCCATTTTGAATCCCAAAATTAATTGAAAATTGAGGTATTCAAAAATTAAGCCAGCACGTCATTAAGCACCATGAAATTAGGCCCTTTTAGAGGCATTGGTGCTTAATTTTCTGAGTGCTTAATTTCCTACAATAAGGTAGCTGTTCCTACTTTTGTACTGCAGGGAAATATAAACAATAACATTAGAACGGCAGAATTAGATGATGATCTAACACTAACAGTCACACTGCAACTCATGGCTTTGAAGTCATGATAGCTGGAGGCGGAGCTGGGTGTTTCCTTACGCCAGACTACGGGAACCACAAAATATTTACACTCAGTTTTTTTTATAAGAAACTGTCTATAAGAAACTTAGCCTAGGATTTCCGAAAATTTAAGAAACTTAGCCTAGAATTTCGGAAAAATTAAGAAACTTCACTGATTTACAATTAAGAAATTAAGAAACTTCTAGCCTAGAATTTTGAAATTTGTGTATAAAATCCTATTGCAACTGAAATTCTTTTTAACATGATACGTCTGGCTTCTGGGGGCTGCGCCCCCAGACCCCATTTTTTTGATTGTGAACATTCCGAAACTAATCTAGTACTTCTATTGAACTTCTATTACAGTATTACACTGGATATGTGATAATTGATCATAATATAGAATAGAAATTTAGGAAATGAATCTTTCATGATTTTTTCGGTTTAAAGTAACATGCCAGATACTAAAGCACAAAAACAGAAATTTAGAAATTGTTGTTGCGACAGGACACTATTACAGTTCCATATCTATTTCCAAAAGTTCCAAGCATTATAGGATTTAGATATTATCTAAATTTCAAAATTTCAAACTTTTTTGGAAGAACATTTGATGAAGATCCCTGAACATTATTATTGTATACAGTGCACAAATCTTTTAAGATAGGTACATGCTTAAAAGTGTATAATTTAACTGAAAATATCAGAAGGTTCGATTCTAATCCTCAACTGCTAGTCTACACAGTAGGTTCCTATGTTGGAAATTTCGTAGACATTTTTCGCAATGGTATGTCGGTATGTAGAATTAAGAAACCGATTAAGAAACTTTTAGGCTCAAAATCGTGAAAAAATAAGAAACTTGTAGCCTAGGATTTCAATAAGTTTCTTATAAAAAAAACTGAGTGTATGAAATTAAGGAGTATAAGGAATTGTCTGATTTCTTTCGAGGGAAAAGGGTGTATCAAAGTGGCAGATTCCAAACATTCAGTGGGAATATTGTTAAAATATTACGTACATCATTATACGGCGGTACTTAAAGTTAATGTAGCCCAAGGTTTCGTACGATTATAAAATGCGGGAGTATTTGTAGCAGGATGTGTTTTGTATTTTCAAAGTGAAATAGAAATATGGAAAAGGCGGCACTGACACTTTTGAATTTGAATTCATCGCTCAAGATCATAATGCTGATGGATATGATTATGATTGATGCCGCTTAATGCTATTGCTCGGCTCATTCATAATCTAAATCATGCTCGTTAACTATTAAACTGATAAAGGTATACCTATAAATGCACTGATTATGATAATTGTGAATTGTACAAATAAGATATTTCTTGTGAATGCGAATCTATAGTTTTATAATAGTTATACAGACCCTGGTCCTCATGAAAACCCTAACTCCCTAACCAAGATCCTAAAATACTGTGGCCGTGGTTAAGAGCAAAGTCCGAACACTTTGAAATAAAGATATTCGTTTATCAAGCACGGCACAATCGTCAAAAATTGAAAATCCCGGCAGCTTGAGGACTTCACCCCTGATATTTTAAAGGTTATGTGTACCTAAAAAACATTCCAGGTCCTTGTAAAACGGTCTCGAGGATCTTGACTTAGCAATTTCAAACTTCAAGATCATATTCGAGGTCCTTATAAATGGACTCGCTCCAGGATTTGGCCTTCGTGACTTTTAAGGTATAAATTGAAAAAGGAAATTCCACTTACAGGTCCTAATTTTAAATTCTAACCGAGGATTTTGCCTTTCCAAACGAATATAAAAGCTTAAAAGGTTAAAGGTTAACATTCCGGGTCCTTATAAATAGACTCGACGTTATAAACCTTTGCGAATATAAAGGTTAACATTCCGGGTTTTAATGATTTGAACGGATCCGAGGATTTCACTAGGCAAGCAGCAATTTACTGATACTCATACTGGACTGAGCTAAAAATCACAATATTCAATCACAATATTCAATGGTTGCATTCAGCATTGCAACGTAATTATCAAATTAAGAATCCGAAGTCTGAATTACGCGGCGGAATTCACACAAATTCAAAAATTAAAATTGTTAAATTAGACACCGCGCGGCACAGGCGCCGCGCAGTGTCACATTTGGCAAATTTTGCGCTGAATGGTTGCAAATTCTTTTTCGGAGCGCGCGAAATTCGCGATCGCGCGATAATTTGTTCCTATGCAGCCACTGTGCAAATGTGGAACGTTGCGCCGCGCGCGAGGGTAGGGTAACATCCTACGACAGAATACCTGAATTAAATTTTCTGTGTTCCGAGTGACGTCACTGATGTCATTGTCCTAGATAATATGAAAGCCGAAGGCAGAATTCGACCGGCGCGGCGACCCATGTTCTGTATGACCTGCTGACGACGCGATATAGATAGCCGCTTCCCTTAGCCACTAACCAGGGGTGTTAGGGTGTAGCGAGCAAGGCCAGGCGCGGGGCGCGGCGCGCGCGTAAAACCAGGGCCGATCTGGTCATGTTATGTGTTAGAGCAAGACAGCCGCAGCGCTGATTCTCACAAGGCCCCTGTAACCAGGGGTGTCGATACGACACCCCTGGTTTAGCGCTTGCCGCGCCGCGCACTCTTGTCTGACCATAACGTCGGTTTATTTGTTTTATACTTTACATAAGTATGGGAATTAAAAAATATTTATTGATTGACAGTTAAAGTTTAGTCTGATCATTGCATTATAAAATTGATATTCAGCGTTTGTTTCCTGTTTGTCATATACCATTATACCAATATATATGGGTCCCAAATCTTCTCATGCAATATGATTTGAGTCATAAATGACTCAAATCAATTTCTTTTTAACTGATCCAATCAAGATTCACCAAAAATGACCTGTATAGTTCATTTTAATTACTTTAATTGTCACACGGAAAACGAAAAGGTTTAATGATTAAGGTTTAATGATTAAGTGTTTTGAAGAATGATATGCATTGAACTGTGTTGCCCAATTGGCAAAATTCTTTTATTTTATTTTTATATATAAACATTTGGTTGTGCAGTGCAGTTTGCAGTGATTCATAGATCCTTACTTCACCAAAGTGAAATGATGCTAAATAATTGTTAATACTTGATATTGATCAATTGTGTATGAGATAAGAGATGGTTAAATACCATTATGCTTACTTTACTTTACTTTATTTCACTGATTCGTTGAATTTCAAGATCGTAAAGATCTCTTCCTCAGTTAATAATTCTCGTATTTCAGTGGTACATTGATTATATTAGTAAGATATTCTTTGTAGAACAAATACAGTCATCTTTGTAGTCAAGCCACAGAACTCTCCAACAACTCCAACCTTAGTCTTTGATGGGATCCATGAAAGAATTAAACAAAATTTCAATTAAACAAAATTTCAACAGAAATGCCTTAGTAAGAGATAATTAATTTATTACTTTTTTCAGGAAATCCATATAGTGTAACACAACATTCTCAGACTATTAATTCAATATGATGTGTTGCGTTGTGTCACACACTTTTTCACTCACTTTTTGGCCTTGTGAAGGGCACAAGTTTTTGGATATTGTGAATTATTTGGCTCTCACTTTTGGTTTCAGTTTGGTTTAAACACTGCTGAGTATAAGCCTGCCTTAAAAGCAGTGTTCCTAATTGACAATTTATTATTATTATTGTAAGTTTAAAATGTTGATTTCGAAAACCTCAACAGCCAATATTATGATGGGAACTAAGAAAATCAATCCCCTCCGATTAAAGGGGTGTGTTGTTCATGGTTTTGGGAGAGGGAGCAAAGAACTTGGAATTCCCACTGCAAATATGGATGAAAATGCTGTTTCATTGGCTGCCCAACTTTGTACAGGTAATTACTGATTGTTGCATTGAATAAAAGTTGGGAAACTTATGATAGTGAAGTGTAAATTCAAGTGCAACGCCTTCACACAATTCAACATTTTAAGTTGAATTCGAAAAATTCTGCACTGGTAAGTTCAAGTAAAGCATAATCTAAATAAATTTAAGTATGATTGCACCTCATATAGCAGTAAATGAAATGTGATTCTTGACATGATAAAATATCATTTTTTGAAAATTACAAAGATAATTGTTACTAAAGAGGGTATTAAATAACTGTTGACACCATGCCAAAAAATTCATCACTTTATGATGATATAGCTGAAAGTCTGAAAGATCATGGACAATGAAAATAATCTAAAGCCATTTTCAGGAGTTTACTTTGGGTTTGCTTCTGTTTCTGATGGTCCTATTTATAAAGCTGTAACTAGTGTTGGGTGGAACCCACAATATGGTAATGAAAAGAAATCTATTGAAGTACATATCTTACATAAGTTTGAAGAAGACTTCTATGGACAAGAGCTGAAGTTTATCTTCCTTGGTATGAATCTTATTTTAACTTGAAGACTTGGCCCTATTTCCTGATCTGTCACTGATTTTATAGTTTCCTATTTTCAAATGAATCATTCCTCATACAGCAAGGAATGCAAATATAGGTATTTAAAGTATAGTTATGCCCTTGTTAATTGCCTTTGAATAAAATTATAAGTCATGAGCAAAAAGTATCTTATCAGAAATGAGAGAAAAATATATGCAGAAAAAACATGAGTTGTTATTGAGATGTGCCTTGGAGTATAGAACCTAGCAAGACCTAGTGGGACCTAGTAGGACCTGGTGGGTCCTGGCAGGACCTGGAAGGACCTGGTGGGACCTACAAGGACATGGTGGTACCTAGCAGGACCTTGTGGGACGTGGTGGGTCCTTGTGGCACCTAATGGGATCTAGCAGGACCTGGTGGAACCTAGCAGGACCTGGTGGGACCTAGCAGGACCTGGTGGGACCTAGCAGGACCTGGTACCTAGAATGAAACCTGAAATGTAGTGGGACTTATGGGACCTATGAGATCTTATGGATGATTTCTGTTGTACAATGGGTGTTACTTTTAATATCTAAAAAAACATGTTTTGTACAGATCAAAACCCTACATGCATGGGACCTACATGATTTAGGTCCCATGCAGGTCCCATGGTAGGTCTTCTGTTCCTGTGGTTCCATTTTACTGGAGTATAATAAAAGTGTAAATATTGCTGCAATTCTCTGAAAAGTAATGTTTTGATATCCAATTCACAGGTTACATAAGAAATGAATGGAAATTTGAAAGTATTGAAGCCCTAATTGAAAGAATTCACTTGGATATTGAGGAAGGTAACAGAGAACTAGACAAGTTGGTACAATACAAAAATGACCAACTCTTCAGTCCAAATATGACTGAAGACTGAAGAGATTCCATGCCATTTTTCTAAAAATTTCTATTTCCAGCAAGGCTGCCACCCTTATTGTTCTGACCCTTTCATGCTGTGACCCTGATCCATATCAAATGAAGTTGGTTGACTTTTCAGATTTTGTATTATATTTTAATCCTTTCATCATCATTGGATATAATATTTCATCAAGTAGTGATAAGTAGTTGAGTAGTTGTTAGTAATAATTTATTGTTATTAGTGAAAACTGACATGTTTTCATGCTGTTTTTGATTTTTTGTGAGTGATGAATTCTTAATGTGATTTGTAAATATATACATGTTTAGTTAATTTTTAGTTGACTAGTGATGAATGTGGCCATAAATTGTAGTCTCTTCTCTGTTTATCTAAAGATCTAATTAGATATTTGATTGAAAATTTTATGCATTTTATTTGTGTATTCTTGGTTCAAACCTCCTCGACATATTTTTACCCTCAATAAAGCAATAACTAAACCAGATGCTTCTTGTTTCTTTGAAACACTTAGAAGCCATAAATGTTTGCTGATTATTAATTCAGCAGGTTATCATTTCACCTTCAGAAAAGTCAGTTTGATCTTCCAAAAAAGGGCTTGTCAATTCTCTTATTTGAATTCAATTTACTTATTTGAATTCAATTTACATTCCATACCTGATATGCTTCCTGCCCATCTGCTTTTAAATATTTAAATTTAAAGCAGACTTGTTGTAGAATGTTCAAAAAGGAGGTTGCTGAAAGGGCTGCCCGGGTTATGGGCAATGTGATTAGAGGACCTATCTCTAAGAAAGACCACGAACTGTTGCAAAGTTATTTGAAGGCTCCTCGACAAGTCTCTCCACAGGAATGCTCTTATATGTGATAACTGTTAACTTTTATATTCAAATCTTTGACGTAACTATGAAAGAAGAAAGCATTCAAATATTATGTTCAATAAAAACCAATAATCACTATGTAATATTTATCAATGTTATTTTTTTCCTAATTTTTCCCATGGTCTGTCATAAGATGTATAAATCATTCCTCGAATTACCTAAAAAATAAATCAGGAATGCAACTGGCATGTTCCCACCGCCAAAATGACAGATTTGACACGTGAAATGCGCCATGTTGGCATCGTTGGTGATGGATATATGAATTTCACTGACTTGATGAGAGAACACCGGAAAAGCAGAGGTTTACCGACATGGGAGCAGTTGAAACCTGTGGTAAGTTCGTACACGACCGTTTTATCATTTTATTGCCATGTCTTCAATCATCACTGGAACAGATGATCTTTAAATAATTAATTTCGAGTTATGATTAAGCGAAGCAACGAATTTCTGCGCATTAAATATGTTTCTATTTTACAGTCTTCCACCCATTTTTATGCCAATCTTTTGATATTTTTGTTAGTATGGTCTGCCTCAACCCAGAAAGAAGCTGCAAGACGAGAGAAGGCGTTGAAAGCAAAGCAAGCAGTGATACCGGACAGGTCCTTCCAAGGGCCGCGAGTGAGGGGTCAGATCCCCCTAGATGACTACCATCAGAGTCACAACAACACTCAACTCTCCTGGAAAAATGTGGGTGCAGGGAGTCTCTGTAAATTGATCAATACTTTAAAACTACAATTCATGTGCATTTTTTATTCATAGTACTATGTTGTTCGTACGTTTGAAAGCATAACTGCCTACTTCTTATCAGTAATTCCCGATATCCAATTATATCCCACCCTGCTGACTCCCTCATTTCACAGATTACTAAGCGTTGGTCTAAAGAGTACGAGGAAAGGGCAGGGAGTCGACCCTTTGTTCTGGGCTACCACTCTTCCATCGGAGACCTCCAACCTTCAGACTCTGTCAGCTATGTGAAGGATGTCTCTCAGATAAAGGCCAGGGGACCAGGGGTGGGTGAGAAAAACAAGAAATCCAAGTGAGAGTTTTAGATGTTAGGTGGATCTGCTCCTTCAAAGCAATTAATTGAAGTTCAAGTGAGAATAAGATGTGAAACTCTTTTAATTTTATTTGATGTTTGTCGAGCTGAAATATTTTCAAATGAAGTGCAAGCCGTCATGTTATTAACTTACCTTCTTACGGACCTGTTGAAAATGGAAATGGAGGAATTGTTAAGTACAGCATAGGTAGAATAGCTCATTGTTCCTATTAACGATTAGGCGTTTAAAAATATTATTTCAATGGTCACTCTTCAGTAAAGGATTTTGATGTTTTCTCAAAATCTTTATCCTATGCACATGGTACAGTACAATAGTAAATCAATGACGGATTTTTATTTATTACTAGGTTGCATCATGTAAATTGTTTTACCGTGAACTTCAGTTCTTTTTCAAAAAATTGTTTCACTTTTTAATTTTTAATTTGATCGAATATCTTTATGTTATCAAGGCTTTCAAGTGTCATTTCGGCAACTGATTGTAATATGAAACATCTTAAGAAAATAAATGGTGACGTTAGTGACAATAAAAATTTTGTATGAACTCAGAACTGTACAATCGTATTCTTCATATTTTCTAAGTATGGGAGCTGTCACATTTTTGCATCAGCAACCAAGGGGCGAGAAGGATTTCCGATTGCCGACGGTTGATGGTAGGGGGAGGTATAAAACAGTCGAGAAGTTCCTGACGTATTGTTTGGCAGCTCCCTTAGCCCCTTATGAATGATTAACTATTTGAAACTTTCTGTTATTACCCTAACTGAGTTCCCATCAGCATGAATTGGTCCTCGTGATGTTGAGGCACATCAACAAGCTCGGAGACACGTGCCTCCTGCAGAACATTGCACGTGCACCTTCCTCCAGTGCACGTGCCGCGCAGCACATTACTGCACGTGCAATCTCAAGTAGTGAGAGTTTGTTGAGAAAGACTGAAGGTGGGAACTCTGCAAGAGGGGATGGAGTTAGGAGGGTGACTTCAGATGCAGCTGCAAGCCCTGCAATCAATGAGTTTGTTAAGGTTTTCATTGCTGAAGTTCGGAAAGTTTAGTGGTTTACCTATGAAGTTCAGTATCGTTTTTTCTCCCTCAAAATAGATTCTTGCTCAGAACTCAGAAAATCTCAGAAAATTATTAATTCCATCAATTGCGAATTTCTGAATGCAGTGCTCCACACTCTGCTATATATTTTTATTAAGTATTTCGAGAACGAGTATAACAAGTATCAATGCCAGAGTGATGATGAGCTAGTGCGAGCCTACAGACAGTGGGGCTACAGACACGCCACAACATCTCCCTTCGGTCCTCCCACCCTCCCCTCGCCCCTCTCTGACATCAGGAGTACTCAGAGCAGGTCAGTCAACTTACTGTCAACACTGGCAGTTGCTGACTCGCAACTCACGTGATTAAGTTTAAATATTATTCAAATCGCTTTCACTTTTTAGGGCCTGAAAAGTGAAAATAAGGTAAACGTTATTGTATAGATGGAAGTCAACAGACAATCAGATTATTTATTAAGCTTCGTTATATAAGCATCAGATTATCTAAGCACTAGAAATGCCCGTTGGGCCTGCTAGATGATACAGAACTAAATAATAAGCTCAAAAAAAGTTTATGAAGGAGTAAATTTAACATAATCCCTCGGTGACTTTCAATAATGCTGGACTGGGAAAGTTTTGATTGTTATAATTTGCTCTTGTATGATGAAGTTAAATCTGAAAATCAAAACCGAGTATCGCACTCACACTGAACGTTGAATTAAGCATTGATTCAAGCCAAAAGCAGTCTTCCGAATTCGCAATGTGCTATGCGGATGCCCAGATTCGAACCAATTTGATTTTGCTTTTTATCAATTTTAAATTGCTCTTAATTCACATTTTATCATCAACTCAGCATTGATTTAAATCGACCGACGTCTGCCAAAGATTTATGAAGAGATGCTATTCGGAAATAGCCTCCACGATGCTAGCCATACCCGTCCTCTATCTTCAGATCTTGAATTTCAAATTAAAAACTTTAAACAGGCCATTCTTTCAAACGCTACAATGCAGCAGTCAACAACAAATCAGAAAGCACTCGCATAGAACTGATCATAATCTGCACGTGCAGAATATCTGTATCCATAGCAACGGCACGACTTAGCCCGGTTAAGCCTTTGTTTCTCCTGATATTTTCTTGGCAAGCTCAAATTTAATTGTGTACGGAAGCACAGACATAATTCACGTGCTCTTACGAAATTATATATAACTAGCAGGCCCGTTGGGCCTGCAAATACACAGCTCACTCGGCGCTGCTACGCATCACCTCGTTCGCAAGTTTCAAATCAACTAAATACTTTTTACCGCATCAAAAAATTCCAGTCCGTTCAAAAGTTACGCGGAGCAACGTATTCAAAACATCATTAAACAGAAATGAACGCGCGCGCAATATGTAACCATGGCAACGCGCGCGACTATATCCATACTGCACGCGCGCGCCCTAAACTGTGTCCACAAAAGGACTGAAAACGTGACAGTCCACAAAAGGACGAAAAGCAAATTTACAGAGAATGCGAAATTATATTAGAGATTCATCAATACTGTTTCTAAATATCCTGGACCCTTGCCAGTGATTTGAAGGACGAGTTAGAACGGGTCTACTGTGGCAGTGTGGGGCTGCAGTTCACCCACATCCCTGACACTGAGAAACAGGTGTTCCTATCCAACATGATGGAGAATCCTGAGGACATCTCACACACCCAACTTGTCGATGTCACCAAGGTATGATGTGTTGTCCCATTCGCATTCATCCTCATTCGATCATAGAAATCGAAATAACTTATATGCATTGCTACTGATTACTGAAGTACTGACTTATAATAAGGGATGTTTAACTTTTATCCTATATTTGCCGATATTTCGGTTTGTAAAGTTTTAAGATTTACTTATTGCGATATATTCTGCTGAAAATGGCGCCTGAACTCCCCTCAGACGTTGCTGCGATGTGAGAACCTGGACAAGTTCCTGAACAACAAGTACAGTAACCTGAAGCAGTACGGAGGAGAAGGGGCTGAGGCTACTGTGGCATTCTGCCAACTACTCTTCCAGATGTGTCCTTCCAACCAGGTATATATGGGGGATCGACGCCACTATTAGGGTTTAGAATGTTTAATTGATGATTTACCCTTAAAGTCGTAGAGTATTCAGTGTGCCATAATTCATGATTCAGAAATTAAAATTCGAGCAACCTCCTCGACTGCGTCTCGGGGAATCTGCACAGCTCTCAATTGAGAAGGTATAAATTGCTTATACATCTATACATACAGGTTGATGACGTGGTGATAGCGATAGCTCACAGAGGTAGGATTAGTCTGCTAACGGAGCTGCTCCAGCTGCCTTACGAGAGACTCTTCAAGAAGTACAACGGACAGTCCGAGTTCCATCCAGATGAGAAATCTATTGGGGGCAATCAGATTTGATAAGAGTTATCTTCTCAGAGGATAGAATCATAAAACTCATGAGTTTTGTTTGAATTTTGCCATTTCTGGAATCCCATTTTGATGCCACTTGGGTTATCCACTGAAGCACTAACGATGATCTAGATATTCTTAGTTAGTTCTAGAAGTTGTTCTAGTTGGTTCTAGTAGTTGTTCTAGTTACCACTTTACCTCAGAAATCTATTGGTGACGTGCTATCCCACCTGTGGCAGTCGGTGGACTTAATGCAACCAGATGGGGAGTCCGTTCATGTGACACTCCTACCCAACCCTTCACATCTCGAGGTAGGATCCGCAACAGAGACCATTTTGGTTTGAGGTCGAACATTTTCGTACATTTAAATTCGAGCATGAGTCCGCTTACCTAACGTCGATCTTTCTTAATCAATCATAATATTCTGCACTCGCTTGTTTCTTCCTAAAATCTCAGCAAGGAATGCCCCATATTCAGGTAGCTAACAGTGTAGCTTTGGGGAAGGTCCGAGCAAAGCACAGACAGAAACAGCGCAACCAGCAAGGTAGTCGACAGTCGTTTTGCTAATTATTACTCAATAAAATTCTACAGTTAAAACTTGCCATTATAGCATTATCAAAATTGGGCAGATGAGCTGTCGAAAATTATGCAAAAGCAAGCACATTTTTCGTAATTTGCTTTCCTATTTCATTCTAATACCATAAGTCATCATCCCACCACTGCAATATGTCACATTCCAATCATAATCTCAATTTCTCAGATAGCACTAGTTCTCCTCTCGCCCTGCTAATCCACGGTGACGCTGCGTTTACTGGACAGGGAGTCTCACTGGAAAACGTAAGGATGCGTTATTATAAGTAACTTTGCTTGTGCTATAAAACTAACGTGTTAACCTGTCTGCTTTACGTCCACATGTTCTCATTTTGATTTTTGATTAACCCTTTCAATTTGTAATTAACTTTCGTTTGCAATGATAAAAGTTATCTAAAACCTGAAAGGCTTTTTCCGATCACGGCTATATCCTACCAGGCTCAGATGTCTAAGTTACCCGGGTACAGTACGAAGGGTTCTATTCACCTTATCACCAACAACCTGATAGGGTTCACTGCTGAAACTTCCTCTCAGAACAGTACTTTTACTGCAGGCGACATAGGTAAGAACTGAGATCTTATCAAGGAAATGAGAAGAGAATAGAGAGTTTATTTGGGAGATTCAGGCGGTCTTGAACAACTAAATTTGCTTGAACCCCTTTTTTATTTTGAAGGTTTTACTTCTATTCCAGCAGCTGTAACAGCCAATGACAGGAATCGAAGGATTCAAGTAAACAGGCCAGTGACGGTTGCATGAACACCGAGACTTCACTTCAATAGTGTCATTTCTTAGATTATCGTTTTTGAGTTCTCACCCTTAATGGCAAACGATTCTATTTTGACACTAATTTACTTGCAATAGTGTCACTTTTTATCGTTTTTGACACAAAAGGTAAAACGATTCTATTTTGCTAATACTTGTAGTTTTACATTGACACAAAAATATATGAATCAAAAAAGTAATTTACATCGTAAGTTAAATTAGTCTATTTACCTATTTCGTCATATATCATTTACACAAAAGCGACAGACTCCACTCTCCTGAGAAAGGGTCATTATATGAAAGTATGAAAGGTAATTCAAACTAAACTAGCAATCAAGTGTCAAGGCGGTGCTCCGTTTGAAGAACTTGCTCCGTTGAGAGGTGCTCCGTTGAGAGGTGATCCGTTGGAACGCTCTCGTTTCGCTGAAGAGTTTTCCTCCTCCGTGACCTCTCTGATCTTATTCTGCAAGCCTGGCAGCCAGATCTGAATGTTGAGAGCCCCGGTTAAACAAATCAGGATACCAATACCTCCTTTTATGGAATAATTGAGCACCGTCACCATGATGAACAGGACTACCGATGTGATGGATACCGATATCCCACTCACGATACCCATACCGGAGTTCCGTGCTTTCGTCGGGAAGACTTGCGGTAAAAAGGTGAACATCGACACGGCAATGCCGAAAACACACATGAAAATCACTATTTCCGTGATGAGTATCAAGCTGACTGGCATACAGAACAACAGGAGTAAGTTGGCTGCTAGGCTTATACCAGCCAGAACTTTAATTGCAAGGATTTGACCCACGAGTTTAGTAATGAAGATCCCCCCGAACGCTGCTAGGTATTCCACCGCAGCAAAGTAAAAACCAAATACAAAGTCCTTTTCAGTTAGCACTTCACATGGCATGCGATCTTCCTTCCAATCTGGCATTCTGTCCTTTTCGTCGACTGATAAGTGGCAGTAGTTTGAAGATAGCATGAAAGTAAGCATGAAGAAGAGGCTCTTAACGGAGGATTTGGAGCAGGACAACAGCCCTGCCATTCTGAAGAGTATCCCACTTCAAACTGCTACCGTAGATGAACTTCACAGCTTCGATAAGCCGGGGTTTCTTGGCGATGTCCTCCCTTTTGATGGCCACTTCCTCGATGTTCACACCGACCTTAGAGAACAAACTGATTCTTCTCAGACTGACCCTTGCTGCTGCTTCCCTGTTTGCTGTACTCAAATACTTGGGGGACTCCGGGGGTAAAAACAATGTTACAAAAGTAATCAACCCAAAGATGGAGCACCAGTAGTAGTAAGCTTCCCAGCCTTTGGTGGATAGGACAGTGTATCCCAAAGCTACGGTAAAAGTGAAGCCTGACGCCCAGAACACGATGATAATGAGAGTCCCTACCCGCCTCCACCGGACACAGCTCACCTCGATCCAGTAAGTGAGGCAGATTGCAAACCCTGCCCCCGTGCAGACGCCTGTGAAGAGGGAGAAGGTGGTGAAGACGTAGATGTTGTGGGAGAAGGCTGCTGTCATGGCAGTCAGCAGGAAGAAGAGAAGGGAAACGATCAGGGCTGAGGGTTTCCGACCGAACTTATCTGAGATGGGTCCAATGACGAGGCTTCCGATAGCTATTCCAGCGAGGGAAAAACTAACGGCCAACCCTTGTTGAGCCCCACTTAGCTCCCATTCACACTTCAGAAAAGGAAGGGCGAATGCAATGGAAGATGCCTGAACGAACTCCAGCATCCCTAGTGTGCCCAGTCCTATGATATACAGCACATGAACAAAGGTAAAGCCGATTTCATCTAGGATTTCCTGAACTGTCATCTCATCTCTTTCTTCTGGAACAGCTGATATTATGGAGCCTGAAGAGGCTGATTCCTGGGTAACGATGTTCTGAAGAAGAGGGTCGTCTTCTGTCTTAACGGACATTGGGAGATGTTATCTGCCTCAAAATCAAAGGGAATTTAGTACTCTGGGGAGCTAGTTTCGAACAGGAAACATAACTCAGCATTCAACTTAGCAATAATCAACATATTACGAAATCGTCAATTAGCATAAAAACCGTCAACTGGAGAGTGCTATAGACTGACAGTACAGAACAAACTGAAAATATTACTCATTAAACTCTACAAATGTATTCGAAAGAAAGCTACTGTTGCTCAATGTAACGTAGATCTAAAATAGGCATAATCAATTGGGCGTTACGAAATGAGAAACTGGAGGCTGCAGAATCCACCGAGAGTAAAACCAATTAATGTAAACAATGCCGCCCTCATTAAATTACACAAACCAGCGATGTGATCAGTACAATGGTAATGATTAGGTGGGAACAATGGCCAATCATTGGTGGAAATGGTGATGAACTCTGGAGGATTGGTCATGATCTATCGTAGCTCTGTAATCTGTATCTTTAATGTGTGAAAATATTGCATAACTATTTCCTGTCGGCTACAGGAAATAGTTATGCTGTAGCATTAAAATATCAAGGTTTATGTTGTAGCATTAAATTATCAGAATTTAGCAAAATCATTTCAAATTTCGTGGAATTCTATTGCCTACATTTGTCTTAATTTTACCTGATGGCAATTCCTCGGCAGGGAAGATGTACGATGTTCCAGTCCTCTCAGTTAACGGTCTTGACATACATGCGGTCCATAAAGCAGTCAACATGGCAATACAGTGGCGAGAAAGGTATGTTTACTGTCTTCACGTAATATCCAAAGCACCCATTAAAATGATTACGTACTTATGTCTCGGCGCCAGATCTTCTTAAGAACCGAGCCAAACCTGCACTAGACTAGCTCAAGACCGGCGTTAGAGCCCCATCATAGTCCAGCAACAGGCCAAAGTAGCATGTACGGTCTATGCCCCAATTCCCAAATCCCACCCCACTATACCACAATTTCCACCCCACTATGCCCGAATTTCCACCCCACCATGCCCCAATTCCCACCCCACTATGCCCCAATTCCCACCCCACTATGCCCCAATTCCCACCTCACTATGTCCCAATTCCCACCACACTATGCCCCAATTCCCACCACACTATGCCCCAATTTCCACCCCACTATGCCCAATTTCCAGTCCACTAATGACTACGTACCATGGCAAAATCTTCTGATTTCCAGGTACGAAGAAGACATCATAGTGGACCTGCAGTGCTACCGGTTGTACGGCCATAACCAGCACGATGAACCACGGTTCACTAACCCTCTCATGTACAACTTAGTGGATAAGATGGAGCCTCTACAGGAGACGATGTGTAGGGAGGCTGTGGGGAGAGGTCTGGTGGAAGAGGTGAGGGGAGAGGGCTGGTTGAAGAGGTGAGGGGGGACTGGGGTCTGGGGTTTGAGTAAAGCTGGTGTGGGAGAGGGCTGGTTGAAGAGGTGAGTGGTGACTTTGTTGAAATGGGTAATCCAGGGGTGTATTTTACATATTTGTGCGACAATAATTCTGGATATCGAAATTTTGAAGGTCAAAAATGTTGTTTTTTTGATCAATATCGTAAGATTTTTAAATTATTTCTCGTAAGGTATACGGGTGAGTTTGCACATTTCAATGAAACTGTTCACTGCAGGGCTACAAGGAGAGTGTATTGCAAGAGCACACCACAGAACTGAACGCAGCATACAAATCCTGCTCTGACTACACCCCGCCCAAGATGTGCTTCTCAGGTTTGACATTCAAATTTCCTAGCTAGAGCTCTAGAGCTTCAATCTGCATAGCCACTGCATTATTCAATTTTTACCCTCTGTGATTTATTATTTCTTCAATTCTATCTAAATTTGTTGATGAAATGGTACTAATTAGTTAATTCTTAATTTCGCGATCATCCCATACCCCTCATCTCCCCATTCCTCTCAGGGCTGTGGAGTGGTATTGAGCAGGCAGGAGCTCACCTCACCACTTGGGACACGGGCTACGACCTGTCCGATCTCAGGTATCTGGGGCTGAAGAGTGTGGAGCTTCCCTCTGGCTTCACCCACCATCCCACCCTCAACAGAGCCCACCTCGCCAAGAGGGAGAAGATGGTCGCATCAGGTAATGAGTTAGTGGGTAACGCGTTAGTCTGTGGGTAACGCGTTAGTTTGTACTGGGTAACGCGTTAGTTTGTACTTGGTAACGCGTTATTTTGTACTGGGTAACGCGTTAGTTTGTACTGGGTAACGCGTTAGTCTATGGGTAACGCGTTACTAGTTTACTAGTCTGCGGGTGATGTGAATGGAATAAAAAAAATCTCACCTTACCCCCACTTACACAATATTTACTTAGTTTTCATGTACCCCTGCTAGGAGAAGGCATAGACTGGGCGATGGGAGAAGCCCTCGCCTTCGGCTCGCTCCTGATGCAGGGCTACGATGTGCGGCTCTCAGGCGAGGACGTGTCACGTGGTACATTCTCCAACCGTCACGTGACCCTCTACGATCAGGAGACCGGGGAGGGGTACACTCCGCTTAACCACGTGCTGCCTGACCAAAGACACAGGGTGAGTGTCTCGGTATAGGACAGTGAGGCGGAGACTGTAGAAATCTGTGTAAGGGTGTAATTGATGACAACGTTAGGGGTGCTGAACACTAAATTTTTTTATCTTATCAAATTTTGGGCTGTTTCAAATAAAAAAAAAACCAAAAAAAAAACAACAAAATGTATTTATAATTTGCGGTTAAAGTGCCACCAGGTTTTAAGTTTGAAGTTAAAACGCGCAATCTCAAATAACTTTCCCCATTATTGTCTCTGACATATCGTTCCCCTTATCGTCTCTCACGTTCCCCTTCAGGTGGAAGCCATTGACAGTCTGCTGTCCGAGGAAGGAGTGGTGGGGTTCGAGTACGGGTACAGTTTAGAGAGCCCCCGCTCCCTCGTCCTGTGGGAGGCCCAGTTCGGGGACTTCTTCAACCCGGCTCAGGTAACCATACAGTTTAGAGAGCCCCAGCTCCCTCGTGCTATGGGAGGCACAGTTCGGGGACTTCTTCAACCCAGCTCAGGTAACCTTACAGTTTAGAGAGCCCCCGCTCCCTCGTGCTATGGGAGGCCCAGTTCGGGGACTTCTTCAACCCAGCTCAGGTAACCATACAGTTTAGAGAGCCCCAGTTCCCTCGTGCTATGGGAGGCACAGTTCGGGGACTTCTTCAACCCTGCTCAGGTAACCATACAGTTTAGAGAGCCCCAGTTCCCTCGTCCTGTGGGAGGCCCAGTTCGGGGACTTCTTCAACCCAGCTCAGGTAACCATACAGTTTAGAGAGCCCCAGCTCCCTCGTGCTATGGGAGGCACAGTTCGGGGACTTCTTCAACCCCGCTCAGGTAACCATACAGTTTAGAGAAACCCCGCTCCCTCGTCCTGTGGGAGGCACAGTTCGGGGACTTCTTCAACCCAGCTCAGGTAACCTTACAGTTTAGAGAGCCCCCGCTCCCTCGTGCTATGGGAGGCCCAGTTCGGGGACTTCTTCAACCCAGCTCAGGTAACCATACAGTTTAGAGAGCCCCAGCTCCCTCAGTGCTATGGGAGGTACCAGTTGGGGACTTCTTCAACCCCGCTCAGGTAACCATACAGTTTAGAGAGCCCCAGTTCCTCGTGCTATGGGAGGCCCAGTTCGGGGACTTCTTCAACCCTGCTCAGGTAATCTTACAGTTTAGAGAGCCCCAGTTCCCTTGTGCTATGGGAGGCACAGTTCGGGGACTTCTTCAACCCCGCTCAGGTAACCATACAGTTTAGAGAGCCCCCGCTCCCTCGTGCTATGGGAGGCACAGTTCGGGGACTTCTTCAACCCAGCTCAGGTAACCATACAGTTTAGAGAGCCCCCGCTCCCTCGTGCTATGGGAGGCCCAGTTCGGGGACTTCTTCAACCCAGCTCAGGTAACCATACAGTTTAGAGAGCCCCAGTTCCCTCGTGCTATGGGAGGCCCAGTTCGGGGACTTCTTCAACCCAGCTCAGGTAACCATACAGTTTAGAGAGCCCCCGCTACCTCGTGCTATGGGAGGCCCAGTTCGGGGACTTCTTCAACCCCGCTCAGGTACGGGTACAGTTTAGAGAGCCCCCGCTCCCTCGTACTATGGGAGGCCCAGTTCGGGGACTTCTTCAACCCTGCTCAGGTAACCATACAGTTTAGAGAGTCCCCGTTCCCTCGTGCTATGGGAGGCCCAGTTCGGGGACTTCTTCAACCCTGCTCAGGTAACCATACAGTTTAGAGAGCCCCCGCTACCTCGTCCTATGGGAGGCCCAGTTCGGGGACTTCTTCAACCCAGCTCAGGTAACCATACAGTTTAGAGAGCCCCCGCTCCCTCGTGCTATGGGAGGCACAGTTCGGGGACTTCTTCAACCCCGCTCAGGTAACCATACAGTTTAGAGAGCCCCAGTTCCCTCGTGCTATGGGAGGCACAGTTCGGGGACTTCTTCAACCCTGCTCAGGTAACCGTACAGTTTAGAGAGCCCCCGCTCCCTCGTCCTGTGGGAGGCCCAGTTCGGGGACTTCTTCAACCCGGCTCAGGTAACCATACAGTTAAGAGAGCCCCCGCTCCCTCGTGCTATGGGAGGCACAGTTCGGGGACTTCTTCAACCCGGCTCAGGTAACCATACAGTTTAGAGAGCCCCAGTTCCCTCGTGCTATGGGAGGCACAGTTCGGGGACTTCTTCAACCCTGCTCAGGTAACCATACAGTTAAGAGAGCCCCCGCTCCCTCGTGCTATGGGAGGCACAGTTCGGGGACTTCTTCAACCCAGCTCAGGTAACCTTACAGTTTAGAGAGCCCCAGCTCCCTCGTGCTATGGGAGGCCCAGTTCGGGGACTTCTTCAACCCCGCTCAGGTAACCTTACAGTTTAGAGAGCCCCCGCTCCCTCGTGCTGTGGGAGGCACAGTTCGGGGACTTCTTCAACCCTGCTCAGGTAACCTTACAGTTTAGAGAGCCCCAGTTCCCTCGTGCTATGGGAGGCACAGTTCGGGGACTTCTTCAACCCCGCTCAGGTAACCGTACAGTTTAGAGAGTCCCCGCTCCCTCGTGCTATGGGAGGCACAGTTCGGGGACTTCTTCAACCCGGCTCAGGTAACTTGCAGAGACATATGCTTTTTACTAGGCACTTCAACAAGTTGTAAAACGTATTGTCGACCCAGATTCCCCGACCTAGAGTCCCCTGACCCATAGTTCCCCTACCTAGAGTCCCCCGACCCATAGTCCCCCTACCCAGGGTCCCCTACCCAGATTCACCTACCCAGAGTCTCCCGACTCAGAGTCCACCGACCCAAAGTACCCCGACCTAGAGTCCCTTGCCCTTGAAATGGTATGAAAAAAAGAAGCTGTTTAGATTACATAAAAGTCATAAGAATGTATTGAATCACTACAGTGGTACACTGGCTGTCTCAACTTCTGTTCCTTCGAGGGTGAACCTTGCAAACCAAAGGTCACCGTCTTTGAATTTATCTGACATTCTTGTATAAATGGAGCTTGATTTTGAAGAGAGATACGCGGACACACTCTCACAAACCATGTCCGGCTTCTTGCGATCTTTCAGCAAATGACTCGGTTCCTTGCACAACTCCAACCTCGATATCCCTGCTGCTGTGAGCTCTCGTTTCCTTTTGAGAGCTTTCCCATCGATTTTCAGGTAAACGAATACCCGTGCAGAGTCAGCGATATATTTGCTGTGCTCTATTTTAAGATCGAACTCCCTTAATCCTCCACAAGTCTCTTTCTTTTGGTGTGCTGTTCCGAATTTGTGATTCGCAACCAGAAGTTCCACTTGTTCATCATCATTATAATCGCTGTTATAAATACACTTGTAGTGTTTAAAGTTGCTGAAATAAGTGCACCCTCCACATCTCTCATCCCAGCTACAGTTCTCTAAATCGTACGTGATCTGGTACTTCACACTTTGTTCCGGGTTGCCTTTCTTCAGCTGCGAGTCTGATACCGCACTGAAGCAGGATTCCGTGTTACTTTCATATTGACCTGCTCTAGTCATTGAAATGACTGATAGTATGAATACCAAAACCTTCATGATAGCAGCTCGAACAGTTTCAACGCAATCGAATTGATGAACGAACAAATTGATTTACAAACTGTAAAGACTAAAGTGAGACAAACGGAGACCGTTTTATTTACACCGGTTCATTGTTTCACCATCGCCCATTGTTTTCTTTGCTTTCTTGCCTGGAAAGCAATAAAATAATAATGAAATAGCAAACTTTTAAAGTTTTAAGCTAGTTTTATTGGTTCATGTGATCACCTAGTAGCAGCTTTACTTGTTCTTCATTTGTCTTTAGTGTGCCACGTGAACCACGGTAATTAATTCTTAGCGCAAATTATTCATTCTTACCACTCACTCCTGAAAGGTTTAGTCAGGGAAGTTACTTTAAACCCCTCGGCCCTTTCTCTCCCTGTTTCTCGAAGTGAAACATTTTTTCATTCAATATAATGTTAAAATTTGTAAAAATAATTCCCGCTACACTCCTAATCCTTTGTTCTCGAAAAATTTGCCTGGACCCTTTTTTTACCTTTACACCTTGTATGTTAAAAACTATTTTCAGTGTGTTCAAAGAAAGAATGAGAACTGGCTCCCATAGTCCCATAGAGCCAATCATCATTCAAAATTGACCTTCGCTGTATTATCTATTACCAAATTTTGTTCCTGGAGCAAAATCCTGGATGGTTGTGGGGAAGTTACTCGAGCACCATTTCTTATTATAACTTCACCAGTCAACTTATCCTCAACTACATCAGAAGGAATATATAGTGCGGGGATCGAAATTTTGGGGGTTCGAAAAAAATGGAGATTTTTTTCAATACTACCCATGGACAAATATGTCACATTGAAATTTTGCAACGTTTGAAAGTATTTGATTTTTCCATAAAATCTCCGGATATCGTTCCTCATGCACACTTCCCTATACCCCAGGTAATGTACGACCAGTTCGTAGCTAGCGGTGAAGCTAAGTGGATCCTTCAGTCGGGACTTGTGTCGTTGCTGCCTCACGGTTACGACGGTAACGGACCTGATCACACCTCCGCAAGACCGGAACGGTGGCTGCAGCTCTGCGACAGCTCAGTGAGTCCAACGTGGTGCAGTGTACATCGTGTACATGAACATCGTGTACATGTACATTGTAACAATGTTCACATTACACAATGAATGTACTTATTGTATGCTTGTACACTTGCACACTACATGTTAACAGTGAAGTGATCGTAGGATCGGTCTTAAGGGGGAATACTTAACACTTTTAATTTCTTTCGAAAAGAGTGGTATCAAGCTTCATGAAATGAAGCACTTTTTGAGACCTTGATTTCTGATTCTTGTAATAAAACAATGAAACACTCAGGTCTTGGATGCCCCGTAAACCTTGTAAAAACGTTTTAAACCTAAACGTTGTAAAAACCTTGTAAACAGAAAACTTTTAAAACCCTTGTAAACCTCAACCCTGTAAAACCTTCGTTTACCTAAACCTTTTATAAAGGTTTAAAAGGCATCCAACGTTGTAAAAACTCAACCTAGTAAAAACCGTGTAAACCTAAACCTTGTAAAACCTTGTAAACCTAAACCTAGTAAAAACCTAGTAAAAACCGTGTAAACCTAAACCTTGTAAAACCGTGTAAACCTAAACCTTGTAAAACCTTGTAAACCTAAACCTTGTAAAACCGTGTTAACCTAAACCTTGTAAAACCTTGTAAACCTAAACGTTGTAAAAACCTTTCTAACCTTAACCTAGTAAAAGCCATTTCAACCTAAACCTTGTAAAACCTTGTAAACCTAAACCTTGTAAAACCTTGTAAACCTAAACCTTGTAAAACCTTGTAAAAACCCAGTAAACTCCTCAGGAATGTTCCCCTGACGGAGACAACACCAACATCCAAGTGGCTAACCTCACCACGCCAGCTCAGTACTTTCACCTGCTACGTCGCCAAATGGTACGGCCTTTCAGGAAACCTGTCATACTCATGGCGCCAAAGGGACTCTTAAGGTATGCGCTGAATGATGGAATACTGAATTCAATTCAGCATCTTAAGTTGCCATAACCAGCATATTTATTCGAATAACCTGTAATGTTTTGTTTTCAATCTTTTATTCAATTATCCTTCATGACTGCAATGAATAAGATCATTGGTAACAATTTTAAAGAATCGTGATAAGACTTCACTTTAAGATCTCCGGAGGCAGTGTCTAACATCAGAGAATTTGGTCCTGGGACCACCTTTAGACGAGTCATTGGCGATGAATCAGCGGACCCAACGTCGTATGTTATCTTATTTGGAGTATTTGTCGGGTCTCATTATTTACATATCAAAGAAATTATTAGGGCACCATCGATATAGGTATACGGAAAAATTAGGAAGAGAGTTCTTACTTTTGGTGGCAGTCATATATCTCCCATCCTTCAGAATCAAAAGAGTGCTGTTATGTTCGGGGAAACATTACTACGCCTTGAAGAACAAAAGGACTCAACTGGAGGATAAATCTACGGCCATAATTCGAATTGAGGTATGTAAACTTCTCGAGTATCACTTCTAAAATCTTACTCCACTTTCTATGTTTATCTCAACATTTCACATACCATTTCTCTGTACTTCAATGGGGTTGACATGCTAGGCATGGCACGTTGCTATGCGCGCACCATTGGCCCAATTTTCACAAATTTGAGGCGTTCGTGGAACGCGCGGAGCAAAGGTAATGATATCCAACGCGCGTTCACCGCCAATTCGGGCGCGCGCGCGCGCGGCACCGCGAGAATTGAAAGTTAGTGAAATGTGATCGGGATGTGAGTAGGGCCAACCACAAAGGATGTCCGCAGTATGGGGGAGTCTGGCCAAATGCGGACGTCCGGAGTTTACGGAAATTTTGGTCGATTTGATGGGTATCTCACTAGACAATCTTAAAATTCCGTGCCCAAAATTGATGACTGAAAAGGTTTTAATAGGGAAAATGCGGAGGGAGGGGTCTAGAATGGCCGAAATTTTGCGGACGTCCTTTAAAATGGCCCCATACGTAGTGATAGGGAAGTCGCGGGTGATTGAGCTGTAGAAGTGCGGAAAGTGATTGAGAAGCGAGTGGTGTCAACGTCACAGACTTGGTATGTGCACGTAACGTTGTTCGTCATGCTTGATTGGGTTACGAGTGGTGTCAACGTCATTGAGTTGGTATGTGGAATGTGCATACGTCGCTGTTCGTCATTGATGACGGAGTGGTGTCAGCCATCATATATAAGGACGTGTGCTGCCCCTCTCGACATTAGTTCGAATCGTTTTATTGGTGTTCTAGTTGTCTTGCGTAACGTGTTGTTAATAAGGTACCGTTGTTAATAAGGTACCGTTGTTAATGAGGTACCGTTGTTAATGAGGTACCGTTGTTAATAAGGTACCGTTGTTAATAAGGTACCGTTGTTAATAAGGTACCGTTGTTAATAAGGTACCGTTGTTGATAAGGTACCGTTGTTAATAAGGTACCGTTGTTAATAAGGTACCGTTGTTAATAAGGTACCGTTGTTAATAAGGTACCGTTATTAATGAGGTACCGACGTTAACGTGGTACCGTTGTTATCGTGGTACCGTTGTTAATGATGTACCGTTGTTAACGTGGTACCGTTGTTAACGTGGTACCGTTGTTATCGTGGTACCGTTGTTAATGATGTACCGTTGTTAACGTGGTACCGTTGTTAACGTGGTACCGTTGTTATCGTGGTACCGTTGTTAATGAAGTACCGTTGTTAACGTGGTACCGTTGTTAATAAGGTACCGTTGTTAATAAGGTACCGTTATTAATGAGGTACCGTTGTTAATGAGGTACCGTTGTTAATAAAGTATTGTTGTTAGTAAGGTGCCGTTGTTAAAGTAGCACTGTTTATAATACGGTACCGAGTCCAAAGTCACGTGACCTGTTTTGCGCGGTATATATTGTGCCATTTGTATTGCTTTGTGCGTTTCAGGATGGATGCAGTGCGCGCGTCACGTTTATGGAACGTCCACCGATCACTTTTTGCGATCTTTTTTGGATCTTTTTCGTAACTTTTTCCGATCTCGTAGCGATCTTTTTGCGATCTTATTGGACAAACTAAATTCCGCCGACGCGTCGGTGGAAAAATTAAAAGAAGAGATAATTCGGCCGAAAGTCAGATTTGCGTTTACATCAGTTCTCCATGCTTTAAGCCTTAAAATTGGCAGCAAAAAACGTAAGGAAACGCATTTTTCGGATGCAAAGATGTAACAATTATTTTACCGAATTTATACTGAGATTCAGAATAAAATGTTAATCAAATCGAAATCTTGAAAGTTTTCAAACGTTCAAAATTCAAATCAACGAGCGGCGAAGATGCCCAGAGAAAACAACCCCCATAGACAACCCCCATAGATCACTGCCTATCAAAGTCCAAACAGAGTTCGCCCAAAATCCACCTTTGCCTGCTGCTCATTTGGAAGATTCGCCGTACTTTTTGTACGTATCAGCCGTGTCTCCCGCTGTAAAGCACTCCCTCCCATTCTGAACTCCAAATATCGACCAACCTGCTTTCCTTGCGTAGCTCGTGCACCGTCTCACCACATGTTGGGGGTTGCTGAATCGGATTCCTCCCTTTATTTATCTGCGAGGAGGTTTTGAAAGGATCGATGAATCAGATAAAGTGTAACATTATGATTAGAGGGGCTCTGATTTTTTGGATACAGTAACGTAATTAAGTATTTAGTACATACCTATTGGTATAACACACTATACAGTACGATTAACGGTATGCACGAGTTAATGAATTTCCTCATGCAAATAGGGTTTTCCGTGCAGTTCTTGTTCGGCAGACTGGAAGAACACCGATTTTCAAAATGTGGAAACAGAAGTGGAAGTGCTATCACTGTTTTATACCCTAACCATAACCCTAGCCATCATGTGGCTAAACCTTATCCTAACCATAAATAGTTAAGTTAGGATAATGCTTTGGGTTATGTTTTAATGATTGGGGTTAAGAATAGTGTTTTCATTTCTGTTTCCACTTTTTGAAAATCGGTGTGCTTCCAGTCTGCCAATTTTTCAACATGTCGTACCGTGTACTAAAAGATCCGTTTGCCACTTTGTATAGGCGCCAGTCTAACGCAGGTTTGGCGCCGGTTTTGTGCAGGTTTAGCGCCTGTACAAAGTGGCAAACGGATCTATGCCCCATCAATTACAACAACTTGTTCTCTTCTAACCTTAACGACTAACTACGTTCGTTAAGCGTTAATAAGGTCAAATAAAGCACGCCATGCGTGCGTTATCTATAGAAATATAACACGGCGGGCAGTGCAGATAAATGTATTTTGAAACCTATATAATATAATACAATGACCATACGCGTATATTGATAGTGATTGTAGTGAGGTTTTTCGGGCATAGATCCGTTTGCCACTTTGTCCAGGCGCCAGTCTAATGCAGGTCTAGCGCCGGTTTAATGCAGGTCTATCGCCAGTCTAGTGCAGGTCTAATGCAGGTTTGGCGCCGGTTTTGTGCAGGTTTAGCGCCGGTTTAGCGCGGGGCCAGCGCCAGTCTAATGCAGGTCCTGTGCCACTCTAATGCAGGCCTAGCGCCGGTTTGGTGCAGGTCCAGCGCCGGTTGAGCGCGGGTACAGCGCTGGTGCAATGCAGGTCTAGCGCCGGTTTAATGCAGGTCTTGTGCCAGTCTAGTGCCACTCTTATGCGGGTCTAGCGCCGGTTTGGTGCAGGTCCAGCGCTGGTTTAGCGCGGGTGCAGCGCTGGTCCAATGCACCTCGGATGCTATCTCAATATTACTTTATGCAGGTTTGACGTCTTTTCATGAATGTTTGGCGCTGTTTTAATGCAGGTGCAACGCCATTCCAATGCGGGTTTTGGCGCCGGTTTCATGCAGGTTTAGCATGTTCAATTCTATGCCCCATGACTCTTCGCAATAATAATAATAATAATGGTTACCGGTGGTAACTAACGTACTTCATCATTGTTACCGGTGGTAACTAACATACGTTACCATGGTTACCGATGGTAACTTACGTACATAACCATTGTTATCTGTGGTAACTGACGAACTTTACCATGGTTACCGGTGGTTACTAACGTACGTTACCATGGTTACCGACCTGGTAACTAACGTGGGTTACCATGGTTACCGATGGTAGCTAACGTACGTTACCATGGTTACCGGTGTAACTAACGTGGGTTATCATGGTAAACGGTGGTCACTGGTCACTAACGTAGTAGCGTATGTTACTATGGTTACCGATGGGAGCTAACGGACGTTACCATGGTTACCGGTGGTCCCTAACGGACGTTACCATGGCTAACGGTGGTAACTAACTTGCATTGGAATGGCGTTGCACCTGCATTAAAACAGCGCCAAACATGCATGAAACGACGTCAAACCTGCATAAATTAATCGGCGCCAAATCTGTATGAAATGCATAAGTAATATTGAGATAGCATCCGAGGTGCATTGGACCAGCGCTGCACCCGCGCTAAACCAGCGCTGGACCTGCACCAAACCGGCGCTAGACCTGCATTAGAGTGGCACTAGACTGGCACAAGACCTGCATCAAACCGGCGCTAGACCTGCATTGCACCAGCGCTGTACCCGCGATCAACCGGCGCTGGACCTGCACCAAACCGGCGCTAGACCTGCATTAGACTGGCGCCTGGACAAAGTGGCAAACGGATCTATGCCCGGTTTTTCTTTCCTGGATGCGCTGGTGGTTGGCATCCTAGAACGAACTTTTTTCTGGATTTTGAAATTTTGTCTTAAATTTCGAATTCCGAGGACTTTTTGGAAAAACGGGGGTAGGGGGTGGCGAAATTTTGGGCCTGCAATGTTCAAAATGGGCCTGTGATGTCTCAAATAGACCTTTTTTTGTCTCAAACGGGTCTGTGTGGTCTCATTTGGGTCTTTTTATGTCTCAAATGGGCCTGTGATGTATCAATTAATGGGTATACATTATCACAAATTGGTCAGTACTGTCTCAAATGGACTTGTATTATCTCAAATAGGCCTGTGATGTCTCAAATGGGCCTGCTTTAGTGATAAAGTTTCAGCTAAAAAGTGGGCCTGTGGTGAAAAAAAGTGGGCCTGAACGACGAAAAAACCCAGCATCCTAGGGTGGGCCTGTCGCTACCAGAAAAGAAAAACCTTAGTTTGTAGGCGGGGGTGTTACTTACGGCATCTGATCACGTACACGTCCATGAGCCAATATCCGCCTTTACCATCAGAACATCCCTTCCCCGGCCCGTACCTCCTGTAGGTACCATGAGCATTCGGGGCAGTGAAGCACTCATTCCCATTCTCAACAGCAAAAGCTTTCCAGCGCCTCTCCTTAGCAAACGCCTTGCACCTCTCTACTGTGTTTTTGGGATCAGTGAATCGGATCCCTCCTCCTATAGCTCTATCGCGTCTATCCCTCCAGCATCCGACTTGACGGAAATCACAGCCGGCATCTGGGGAGGTTTGGACTATTGTGTTGAATAAGTTTCGATTAGTTTTAGGAATCATTCAAATTAATTGTACCATATTGCATAATTCACACATAAGCTACCAGGCTTGGGGCCTGATAAATAGAAAGTGTATTACCTGCGCATAGAAACAACGCTGTTAAAACGCTTAGTGCAAAAGTAAATGACAACATGTCGAGAAATCCTCCTCTGCGATGCGGACACGAATAACCTTTTGAAGAATTGTCTGCTAGAAATAAAAGAAACTCCAGAGTCTGGGGTTATAAGGACCAATAGGTGAAGTTGTCTCATGTGTGATGTACCACGGGCAAAATTTGTAGTGGCAGTTTTGGCCGGGTTGCGAAAATTTAGAAGGAAAAAGATATCCTCCAGTCCCAGACATACCAGTGTGTTCAGTGACCCAGCTAATGTGGACCCCAAAGCATGTAGCAGCACTGGGTGAACCGGCAACAGAATTGCTGTGTGACATTGAGTTCTCAGTTGAGGACATACTTGCAGCTATTGGAGGCTAGACCCTTACTCTGCAGCACCGGATGACGACATCCCAGCTAAGATCTGTGTAGCTGCAAAGACACCCTATCTGCCCCACTCTGGCTACTATGGAATAGTTCATTAGCTCAGGGCAAGATTCCAGCAGAGCTGAAGTTGCAGTACATCACGATCTTCAAGAAGGCAATAAGACTGACCCTGCGAATTACCGCCCTGTTTCCATTACATCCCATCTCATAAGGTATTCGAGAGGGTTATCCGCAACACTAGTAGTAGATCACCTTGAAACTGTGGCATTCTCCCGGACGTAACACGGTTTCAGAAAAACAAGCTGCTTGACTCAGCTTCTTGAACATGTGGACTACATACTTAAGAGCCTAAATGAGGGTTGATGTCATCTATCTGGATTACAGCAAAGCTTTTGACAAGGTAGATCATCGCATACTTCTAGCCAAATTGGAGCATTCTGGCATCAAAGGCAAGCTCTTAAAGTGGATAGAAGACTTCTTCTCGAACAGGCGTCAAGCCGCGGTGGGAATAAATCACAGTTCGCTAACGTGGAAAGTAGCGTCCCTCAGGGCACCGTGTTGGGACCGATATTCTTCATTCTCTACGTGGTATGATCTGTCAAGATGGCCTCATCAAAACCACTCGCTTTGCTGACGACACCAAGCTCCTGCACCAGATTATTACCATGTTATGTAAGGGTTTGCTACAGAATGATCTGGATCAAGTTGTCATTTGGTCGCTGAACAACAATATAGTGCTCCACCAGGATAAGTTCGAGGTCATTTTTTTTTTTTTTTTTTTGGTGCAAAATCCACTGACCACACGCCACCGCTTACGCGAGTGACGGTGGCAGCTCTCCATTGCAGAGAGCTCTGCTGGGACCCATCTGGATGCACTCTAGCAAGCTAGTAACCCCTTACCTGGGTGCCAGATGGTGGTGCTCCTGAAAGCACCAAATGGTCGGGGGCGCCCCTCCGAAGATTGACTACCGTGATCCCTTGGTAAGAATGGCTTGTAGGCCAAGTCCCTCTAACACTGAGCTCTGAGAGGAGTCATCAGGTTGAGTTGTGCAGGACTCGAGGTGGCTGTACTGGTGGAACGGGGTTAAATGCGGGTTTATGTGCGGTTTAGTTCCCATACCGGGATTGGATCCCATAAATGGTTAGATAAGGTTGCTTACCTCTTTCTTGTGCCTTTTCCCTGGAGGTGGCATCGAGTAGTTGGATCGATTTGGGGTATCAAGCTAATTGGACGGCAATGGCGGTAACAAAGGTGGACAAGTATCGATATTCGCCATCCCGCGGTTTGATAAAATATTTTGCGGAGGGAGGTTCTTTTGATTCAGTTTCAACGGTGTTGCGCGGCGTAATGAATAAAAATGCACCTTTTATTATAAAGGAATTACGGATGTGCTTGATTAGTTAGTGTTCATGCTTAGGTTTAGGATAAAGAAGAATTGACCTTCAGATTGTGATGTCACATGGGAGACCTGCCCGTGAAGCGCTGACGTGCGGCTCTGGCTCTCATCAGCTGGCGTCGGCGGGTGTGGCGACCTTGTTTGTTTCCCTCATCAGGGGAATCGTGATTCTGTGTAGTGTGTGTGGGATTCTAGTTTGGGGAACTGTGACCTGTGGAAAAATACCCTTTTTCTACATTGCACGCTTCCTCAGGGAAGCGCGCAGCGCGTGCACATACCTAAGGCCCTCTTTTATTGCGCGCGCAGCACGTGTCTGCACGCGGCGAGAGGGCTGGAGGTTTGAATTTCCCGACGTTCTGATTCAATTGGGTTCGGTGTCAATTTCAAGTGGCATATATTTTGGAGTCAAGATAGAGTCGTATTTTAAAAGTAACAAATAAAGAGGATCACACTACGGATCACAATACCTACACACCAGATAAATCAGGTTTAATACATTTAGTTTAATTGTGATTTGAGGGTTAATTTAATATTAGTTTTACAGCATCGTCAGCATAGTTTTACATCAAATCAACAACATATTTATAAAATTTTTAAACAGATTTTGAGAGATATTTTGGAGATATTTACTTAACAATTTTGATATGGTTTATATTTTCTTTACATCCTTTTCTGTTAATACGTAGCATCTAGAATTCCATAAGGTCCAGATTCAATTAGTCCAAATTTCGGACATTAACTCCGGATTTCTTTACATTTTGAAATTACTCAAATCATTAAAATTGTTATCTTACATTGGTGGGTCTATTAACACATTTAAAATTTTTAATGGATGGTTTAGTATCTATTCTAACAAATTAATTAATTCCACTCAGAAATAAGAAGAGTTTTGTGAGTTCAGGGTGGGGGAGTTACGGAGTGGGCTTGAGCCCTTGGTAGGGCTGATGGCCTCTCCTAGGGTTTGGGATGGGTTCTGTTAGGTAATTGTGGTAGGGATTGGGTTATTGGGGTCCTGATTAAATGGGGGTTTTCCTCTCTTTGCGAGGTTGGCTACCCGATGGCGTGGTGATGATGTTAGATGAGTTTGAATCATTCTCGTCTACGACAAGACTTCTTCGTAGGTGTGCTGGTAGTGTGTTTTCGTCCCGTGGGAAGCCCAGCCAAGCTTTCGTGAGAAAGCAATGTACTTTATTCTCCTGCTCACTAGCGATTGTTCGTAGGGTTTGTATCGTCTCACCTGGGGACAGGGGCTGGTGAGCCTTGGTTTAATTGATGTTATTGGATATCAATTGCGTTCATCCTGTACGTTATTTCATAATTGGGCATTTGGAGTAATATTGACTGTAATCGATGTGTGTATGTGTGTGTATTAGGGATGTTCGATGAACACTTTTTCGTCTAATCGCTGCCAATCATTTTGCCTATGTCGTCAATGAACCATCAGAAAAATTTATTTTGGCCCAACTCCATCGGGAAAGAGTGGCACATTCCTCGCCCATTTTTGATGTTTCTTTATACAGGTGAAATACTGAAAATTGCGTTTTAAAGCAGGAATTAGTGGGTAAATCATATTGGAACTGTGTATGTGTGTTCTTACCATCTTTAGCTCTCATAAAGAGCACATTCTGCTTTCTGTCGTGATTCCATCTGGGGGGACGTAGCAGTTGTACATCAGATGTGTCAATGAATCGCCCAATGGTAGCACTGATTAGATGGTCGATGTTTTCTTTTCCTTGGAGGTGTTCAGATGGGCACTGTCTGCAGATTGATATCATGAAACCTAGCTCTGGGGACTGGTCCGGTAGGATAGTTGAGGTCCATCCAGGTATGTGTGTTGCTATCCCTGTCATCAAAGCTGTAGCAGTCGCCTCATCCCGTGTTGTCATCTTCAGACCTTTTGATCTCGTATCATTAGTTACCCCTACGTCAGCCAGATTGTCCTGCAGTGGGGCGAGGTTAGTTGGGATTTATCTATTAGTCGATCAAAAGATCCATCTAAATAATGCATGATTTCCTGTCAAAAAGGAGAAATTGAAAACTTATAATTTGAGTCGATCTATTTGCTTTACGATGTTAGATATTGTATTGGAGCGTGTATAATGGCTGCAGCTGTATTTTCATTGATTAGAGAAGCTTCAAGATTCGTACTTACCAGTTTCTTGCTGATCATCACTCTTATCTTGTCGTAATCTTTCTTTTCGGGTACTAAAAGGGACGTAGGGTAGACCAGTACAGTGTATAGTTGGCCGGTGAAGGAATCTTTTTTCTGCTTTTTCATGGCACGTTCCACTGGTGTGAGATGCTCAGCGCTCCTCTTGGGTGCAGCTCTCTTATTCATTATGCTACCTGAACAGATCTTATGAAGGGCATGTTGAGTTATGCGTCTTGGGGAGGGTATATGGGAGGGGTGGATTCATGATAATGGTAATAATATAGAATATTGGTATTCAACCATCACAGTTGTTGAAAAGAAATGGGATCGTTCACGTATTATGTAATCACCTAGGGGGAGGGAGGGGGTTTCGGAATGATTGCGTTGCATGTTAATGTAATAAATACAGCTGTAAACTTGATTATGAGTTAAAATCGGCTAGAAATTGGTTACGTAATGTGTGAACGGTCCCTGTATAGTATAATCTTTTAGTTAGTGAAGAACGTTAGCATAGATCACAACTTAACATATCAAATTAACTGTGAGGGTTGTTATGTTTTGCCAAGAAAATGGGAAATTTTCGTCGTATGTATGGACACGCAGCAAATTGAAAAGTAGAACAAAGAAATGAAAGATGGCGGTTATTTGGACGCAATTTTTATACGCGCGCGCACTGTGTGCGCGCTTTTTCCAGAGAATTTATATATCTTTTTGCGGATTGGCGTCTGTGGAACGCGCGAGTGTAGAGTAATTCAAGTGTATGGGGCGAGGTGTTTGGTCTGCTTAAGCAGTTGTTCGGTTGCCCATGTTGGTGCTCATGGGGGCTTGATCCAACTAAATGGATTCTATCGGGTGTTAAGGTTCTTTTCAGGTTCAACACCTGTGTCAGGGAACCAGCAAGACCTGGGGTCCCCAGCTGGGTGGAGTCCAGCTGAGGGAGGACCAGAGGTCCCGGGGCGACCTGCACTATCTGTAGAAATGATGGCACCTCTGAAAGGGTGTGGCTCCACACCACATGTGCAGGTCTGAGTCCATGAGAGGTTATAGGTTGCACTTCAGGACTCTAGAGCTATTCCCACATGGTGGCACAGCAGAAACCGCTCCATCGTGAGCAGAAACCGCTCCACCATGAGGTTATTCACTCCTCGCCATCGAGGTCATGAACTTCTGCCTCAACAACTCTTACCTCCTGAGCAATCTACCCTTCACTGCAGAGCTGAGACAGTACACAACTTCTGATGGTAACATCCTGCAACCGACATCATCCGTAAGAGATCTTGGTATCCTCATTACTGATGATTGTAGCTGGACTCTGCAGGTGAACAATGTTGTCACAGACTCCTGAAAATGGCATCGTGGGTCCTAGGGACTTTCCGGGATAGATCTGAACTGACAATGCTGACCTCTTCAAGTCCTTAGTGTGGAGTAGATTGGAGTACTGTTGTTCTGTCTGGGACCCTCATCTGATAAAGGACATTCAAGCAGTGGAAATCAATCCAGCGATACTTTACCAAACGCATTGTTGGGACTAAGGATATGGATTACTGATCGTCTGAAGAAGCTAAGGCTGATGTCTCTCCAACGCAGAAGAGAACGATACACCATTATCCACATGGAAGATTCTGCAAGAAAAGGCCCCTGAACAGCACAAATTTGAATTCTACTGCAATGAACGTCTTGGGAGTCCGAGCAAAATTTACCATTCAATTACAAGGCACAGCGCTCGGGTGTCAACTGCATATGACAATTCATTTGGGGTAAAATCTGTGCTCGGCTCTGGAACTTGCTCCCGAAGCAAGTCAACACGGTGAAGGAGCTAGAGGCCCAAGATAGCCCTGGGAGAATTGCCCAATACCCGGATAAGCCACTGGGTCCTGGGTTACACCTCCAAACAGCAACTCCTTACTCGACTGGAGCTGTGAACGAGGAAATGGAGTACGTGGACATCACTGATCCCAACTGCGATCCCTGCTAAACCCTTCAAAATGTATCAAAATGTATGTATCTATTATCCCGCATTATTACCCTCCCGTGGCTCAAACTCCAGTGTGATATTATCGATATATCACTCCTTTATAGAACTACTGTACAGTGGCGGAATAATAGAGCAGAATATCGTTGAATAAATTGTTGATTTTATGAAGGAGCACTCAAAATCTATGAAAGTATAAAAACGTTGAATTCAGACGAGGGTCGTCAGACCCGAGTGGGAGGGAGTACTGTTTTGTCGGGTAATAATACCCGATATCGAAAATTGTCAAACTCGGCTGACGCCTCGTGTATGTACAATATATACACATTTTGACCCTTTTCAATATGTAATAACTGTAACACCCCTGTTTCTTGTGATAAGTATAACCCACTGTACATCCTTTTCACACCCCTGTCTTTCTAACGTGCCGTCTTCCTACCTCCTGCAGATCCGATGGAGAGTTTGTTTACAGCAGCCAAGATGTTGCTGGAGAATAAGATCCACAGACTGCCTGTAGTGGACCCTCGCCCCGGGAACACACTCTACATCCTAACTCACAAGAAGATCCTCAACCACATCTACCCCTACCATAGAACTGCATCCCAACTGGACCCCTTTCTTTGATTAATTGCTATTCAGGAGCTCGGAGTTGGCACTTACTCTGACGTCAAGCAGGTGGGGAGCAGTTTACTGGTCAGAAAGGGGCCAAGCACTAATGTGCAATTCTTTATTAAGGAGTTTCGGGGTACAAAAAATGGAAGTTTTTAATGGAATTTTATAATAGAGATGGTGTCTTTATATACTTATATAGTGCGATTACCCATCATGTCAGTAAATAAGACGGACAACGATCGATGATCAAATGACGGCGTGTTTTAATATCAGCCCCGTGGAACAGGAAATTAAGCGCCTGCATACGGGAACAACGGGCACAAGAAATGCACGGACAGGCGCAATTCTTGTTTCTGTTTCTGAAGTTCAAAACACGCCTGGATTACTGTGTCGTGACCTTACGTGTGAAATGACAAGTGAAATTTACACTATACCTCGCCAATCGTATTTAAAAGGTTGTCCATTTACAAACAAGTGCTGAAAAAGACACTAAGACAGGTTTTGGCGCGGTCCCAATTAAATTGCTCATTAACTGTAACGCGCAATGCAACCACCAAGGGCAATGACTGCATATTGTTTTGATAAGATAGAAATATGAGAGACTCAATGATTTGCGCGCGCGTCTCTCTTCAATCAAATTTTCTTTTCTTATATTAGTGAGTTTATGGGTATATGATGTTTCCGCAAAATTGGAACAAAATTTGGACAAATGTTTACATATTGAAACGGCCACCATTTACCTAGAAACATTCAAAAACTTAACTTAGATGCTTATTTAACAAAGCTGAGTGATTATTTTATCGATACTAACCGTTTTATGGCCCAGGAAATATGTCAACATTTGTCCAAAATTTTGTCCCACTTTTGTTCCAAAAGCTCGGAAACATTGACTCGTTTGCGGGAAGAAAATTTATTCCCCTGAAAAGCCATCGGCAAAAACCGGTACTGCACTATTGTCAGGGACAGGCAAGCCCTGCGGTATTGCGAGCCCGAGGGCGAGATTGCAGGCGGAAAAACCCAAAATTTTTGTTTTTTTTGGAAAACCCAAGGTGGGGCTGGGGAAAAGTGGCGAAATTTTTTTCATTTACAAAAAATTTTAACCCCTTTGAATTTTTTTTCAATTTTTAAAAACGCCCCTTTTCAACAAAAATTCCTTCTCAAGCGAAGGGACCGAAACTTTTTTTGTTTTGATTGGGGTGCCTTTTGCCAAGGTTTCCTTTGTTTTTCATCAATTTGAAAATTGAAAGGAAGTTAAGATTAAGTTCAGTTAAACAGAAATTTTCCTGAAATTCACCTTTTTTAGAGTTAAATCATTCAATAAAACATGATTTTAGTTGTATTTTCATGCAAAATATTGAAAATTAGAGCTATGAAAATGAAAATTTGCTTTATGTAATTTTGGCCCCTTAATTAAAAGGCCCCCCAGAAAATCTAGGGGGCCTGGGCCTCACTAGCTCGAAAAAGTGTGTAATGGCATGGGGGATTGGTGAGGGGTTAGAGGGTGAGTG
Source organism: Beroe forskalii (assembly GCA_011033025.1). Classification (NCBI taxonomy): domain Eukaryota; kingdom Metazoa; phylum Ctenophora; class Nuda; order Beroida; family Beroidae; genus Beroe; species Beroe forskalii. The sequence goes on along the minus strand of WFMF01000291.1, from coordinate 106,422 downwards.
GGGAAGAGGACAGTTTATGAGTTGGAGAAGTGGAGTGGATCAGTGATCATGAGGGAGGTAGAGGGTGAGCAGTTTTTTTAAATTGAAGACAGTTGATGAGTGAGTGGTCAAGGATCCGATGAGTCACGAGTCAGGGATTGCTGCGACGAGGATGAGGTATCCATATTGCGAGTAGACTCGAAATGTATTTATTATGTTCGAAGCAATTGTAAAATTCTCAAACTCACCTGATAATCCATGTACTCGTCCTCAAAGAAAGCACCAGATCCGAAGTCGATGAGTTTGATATGCCCCGTTTTAACGTTAATCAGGACATTCTCATCCTTTATGTCGCGGTGGTAGATACCTCGGCCATGACAGTACGCTATGGCATCAACAATCTGCAGAGGATATGTCATCAATTGTAATGAAAAATATTAACTTTAAGATTATTGATGTAGGTCGAACAACATCTTCATCGACTTTCAATGAAACAATGCTTTTTAACTAGAGAAAACTCAAAGGTGACAATGCGACAGAATTTCGTCACCATCTCATATCTGTGACAATCTGTTTGAAGATGCGTCGAGCACAGCACTCATCGAGAGGGTTCCTGGATGTGAGGTAGTCGAAGAGGTCAATGTACTCGGGGGACCAGTCCGTCACGATGATGAACTCGTTGTTATCCTCAAACCAATCAACCAGTTTTATTATATTACTGTGTTTCTTTAGGTGTTGTAACAGAGCAATTTCGGCAGGGATACTTTTACCGTGGATCTGAAAGCAAGGAAATCATGATATCTTCTGTAACGGTAGAAATTTTTATCGATAGATAGTAGTTATTGTCGATGGGAGTTCTACTGAGGTGGATTGGCAGGAACATGGGAATATGATTTTAAAACTCACCGTGTAGCTCTTGGGGACGTTGTTCTTGTGCACCTTCTTGATAGCAACCTGCACACCAGTAGTCTTACACACCCCATTCAACACGGCACCGAAGCCACCGCTGCCAATTTGTCTGCCCAGCTGATAACTCTCCACTAACCGGCGCTTCCGACAGACTGAGGGGTAATGTAGGATCAGAGTTATCAGTCTTTCTACAATTATTCTATTAAATGTAGGGTTAGAGTTGAATTTCCTTCGACAGACTGAGGGTACATATAGATTGTGGTTATCCTTTCGAACGATTGCAATCACCAATTAGTACATTTTTTGATGAAATAAACGACAGGACAGGACAGACTGGATCAAAATTGATTGTCCAAAATCAAAAAAATGAGCGAGAAAATCATCAAAGTGCTGAATTTTGCGCATTTTTCGGAAATGTCAAGAAATATTTTAGCGTGAATGACCAATATCCGTGAAGACATATGTCATATGGATCCGTGAAAGATTTGTCCGTGATATTTTAGGAAAAACAATACAAATAAATACCGAAATGAACTCTAGGCCAAACTGAAACTCACCAGAAACGTCCTTAGGAAAGAAGCCGTCCAAGATTTCGTCAGGAATCATTTCAAAGGTTTTTTTGAGACGGTTGCTGGATGTAGGGTCTAGGGACTACGTTCTATCTTGGAACATGAATTTGAGAATCGGCTGGGCAATGCTATTAAAATATGACAGTTAGATATTTTCTGTTTTTCAAATTCTGCAGAGATTTGAATCAACAACACAAAGTAAAAGTCTCGAAATAAAGTTCATAAATCGAGAATTTCAAGATTGGTACAAGGGTCACATTGATGAAATTCAACACAGATAATAGATTTGATTAGAATGGGTCCTGAATCAGCAATCATAATCAAACATCAACTCTCGTGAAACCTTGACTCGTGAAACCTTGACTCGCACACGCACACACAGAAAGGCAGAAACGAAATGTACAATGTAACGCGTGACATCAAGTAAGTGCTGCGCGCGTTTTGTGGCACGTGTTTTTACACTCATTTGTACCATTCTGTGTGTACCGCGTACCGTGTATCATTTAAAACAGTTTGCGCTTTCGTTTCGTTGTGTGTTACTTTGTTTTCCAGCGAAATGGAATTTACTTCGAAATAAGATAGAAGCGTTTGATGGAATTCGTTCGTTCAAAACCTATTCATTATCCGAAATAAAACATGCAAATTTCGCTCCATCAAAGTACACTTTGCCAAATTGCATTTTGATGGAGCAAAGAATCGAATTAAACATTCCATAGAAAAGCAACGGAGAAACATGCGATATGCAACTCAAATAAGTGTAGAAATTCGTGTCAAATCACATGACAGTCAAACATGGTAAATCACTGCCATTTTTCAGTTCGATAAAGCGAAACGTTTCTGGTCAAATGATGCGCCTCAGGCATGCTGTGAGACACAAATGCAGAACTAAAGCACTGTAAGAGAACACTGTTATATATGTTTCATGTCAAATATAGTCCACGTCAAATACTTAATAGACTCCATTTTCGGTAGCAGACCGTCCAAACATTCTAATACCAACGCGATGACGTAGACAACGATCTAACGTGTTTCTAATGTAGCAGCAGCTCTGAGTGCTTCCAAGAGCTGAACCTTCGACAAATTTGACAAACAATAATGGAAGTTGCATATTCGGGATGATTACAATTGACATGTTCAAGCGGAGGAATGAGATCATAGTCGAATTTGGTTGGATCGGTAGCAGGTAGCTTGGAAATGCTTGAATTTGACCTTAATCAGAAATTCATAAGACTAAAACGAACAATCATAGAATGATAGCAATACCACAGTATTTCGCAAGAATCATCTGATTTTTGGGCCGGCAAAGTTGTCTAATGCCCACAACTCCACATCTATTTAGGAGATAATTTATTGCAGTAAAGCGTTTCTGTTTCTCCCTGATTTCTATGTCATTTTAAGAGGTCAGACATTTCGATACTTGATTTTTAACATTTTAGTAAAGTTAAACTGGTTAAAGGGTTAAGAATTTGACAACCGTTTACCGAATTGTTCACTGTAACTATTAACTATGGGCATAGCTGAACAAAATATAGAGCCTAGAATATTCATATCGAAACAAAAACTTATAGTGCTATTTAGGTACAGGTACCTTGATATATTCAATCAAACAAGAATAAAGTGCTTAAGATTATACAAGAAAACATACAAGGTGAAAATACACTGTTATCAATCAACGGCTGATATAAGTGTAAAATTGTCAAGTGAAAGACCTTTCTTGGAATTTCTCATCGCTCATTCAATTCTCCATAGTGATATAGTTCCACACCTTTAACAATGGAGTCCGAAAATGTCTTGAAAAAGCAATATGCTCGACTCGAGCACATTGCTCGACTGTGTTGACAGCAGAAAATCAATATTTATTCAACTTTTCATACGATAGTAAATGAGGACGATCCTACTGTACCAATAACCCTACTCAAAATAATCCTCACTTATTCAACGTAAGTCCTTATTTCTTAGTTTTGATCCAATTTTTGGTTCATTTTTCATTCTTTTTACCATATCATCAATCTGGATCCAAGACATATTACACCGCTCCATTTCACATGAACAACACTGAACTCTGCAACAAGTACTGATCAGCTGTAGTAGTGTATAGCAACAATGAACAACAACAGCAACAGCAATAAGTACGGGCGTTCTGCCAAGACGATGCTTCATACAATCTACTGCTAAATCTAATATTATTAACAATTTGAGAGTGGCAGATCGGCTGATAATACACAAATTCAACACCTACATATATAACATAAATGCAGGTGTTGCTATGGGGTACGTGATATAACATAGCAACGACTGACCAGCTCCTCCCTCCGTTATATGGGCAGCACAGGGTTAAAATAGCCGGTGTGACGTCATCAACGCCCCATTATAACTCCTGATAATGACGTCACTCTCAACTGGTTCTATACGCACAAAACCCTGTTCCACGTAACTTTAACACAAGAATATTTAACAGTGGTGTACCACATCACTTCACGTGATAAGATTACCACTATTCGTGTGTAGGGGAGTGCTGATTGGTGGGTTTGTGTAACACATGACATTGGAATGTGTAAAACCTTAGAGTCCACTGCAGTCACTGCATTACCACAACAACCCAACAAACATGGAACATAATCATAGTTCCATGAGTGGTCTTAGGGCAAAAACAAACGGTTTGAGGATGCATCATTATTCCCAATTTAAGGCCCGGTATTAGGACATAACTATCTCATTACCATCCACTATATTTTAGCTGATCTCAATCCATACCATGCCAACGTGGAATGCATTTAATATGTACCATACAGTTCACACATACAGTAAGTGTAGCTTGGAGCCAGAACGAGTGTGCAGCCTCAACTTGACAGTAAAGAATGTTGACAGCAGTGTATTTATAGAAGTGATATATCAGAACGAAGTCGTTACAATCAGGTCGTGATATTTATTCACTGCTATAAAAAACACACTCGAGGTAGCAATTTAGCAAATTTACTCGAAGAACAAATACTATAATAGGTCAATGATCAGTCGTCCGATGCGACCTAAATGTACCACAAACCCAAAATGGTAGAAGCCCAAATAAAAGTAATAGTCCGTATGCAAAACTAAGGCGATAGCAAAATCGGAAACCCATGACCAGCATGGCATAGATTTCCCTACTCAGGGCGGAATAATAAAGCATTGAAGGCATTGATTGGCAATTTAAATCCACAGCGAAAAGATGGACAAAGGATCTATTCTACCTATGACCTACCATAACGACTCATGAGTATAATATGCATTGTACGAGAATACTCCTGCAGTACGGCATAATACAATAAATATTGCAGAAAATGAGTTAAAGTATTCGTTGTGGATTTGTGCAGCAAATAGTTGCTGCGTGCAACGTTTTTAATTGCGAATTGTGGAGCAATTTATCATGGTTATTAAGTGCAGGATGGCATGCTTGAGTAATTTCTTAGTTTTCATAATATTATTGCGTTTCCGGACAAAATGCTACCGAATAGTGTGTTAGGATTTGCTGAATTATTTCTGAATTTCAAAATAGAAAAAGTTTAAATTCGAGCAGCATGGACGGTTTTTGGGCGATGAAAAATTTGACGAAGTCTAGTGTCGTACTATTAGTTTCCTTACTTGTATTGGCTTAATCCGGTATTATAAAAAAGGATAAGAATCATATCGGCAATTATTAAGACAAAATTGTATTTATGAACAGCAGCCTGACACTAAAAAGCTGAAATGAGTTTCATTAAATTTGCGTCAATACAAAAAATTATCTAAGATGATAAGAAATAATCAATAAATCATCAAATTCGCTGTATTAAGAAAAACTGATTCGCCCAACGAGTTTTTTAATTCTAGATTAAGGACTCCTTTATATACAGCAGTACCTCCTTAAAATGAGTAATCCAAGATAAATAATTAAAAAAAAGAAGCAGAAATCAAAAGTGGAAAAGGAGAATGATAAGAGGGTGCATGACCTCATGCAATGTTTTGACGTACTGCAACTCATATTTCAGGCAGCAGCTTAGTTTTATGCGTTATGACGTGTAGAAAGCTGCCTTTCTACTTCCTGCGCAAGCAGCTGCGCTGTCTGACAGTGAATCAGCTGCTGCGCTGAATCAGCTGCTGTCTGTAAATGTTGCTTTCCAATGATTAGATAACAAGCAAGCTTCGTTAACAAAGAAATAGAGTTCGTAGATCAATGGAAAAAGGACAATCTGAGGAGCCTGAAACTTAGAAAGCATTCATTTTACTTTAAAATTCGATATTTTTATATCGAATTTGTTGACAGCAAAATGATAACTAAGCATCTCGAAAAAGGTATACAGGCTTATGTTCAATCTACGTTAATTAACTACCCAAAAGTAATTTGGACCAATAGTTGAGTAACTGAATTGTGAATCGGTAAAGTAAATTGAGAAATAAAAGTGTCTCATGTTAGAGTTAATTGACCTCAATTGAGGCACAGAAAAACATCATGTGTGACGTGGAAGATCACTTCTTTCATACATCATCTGGTTTGTAAAATAGGAACTACTGAACTTTATCAGGAACAGGATGACATGAATTGAAAAAATATATCACAATTACGGCGTATGCCGTTTTAAATGCTAGCCATAACACTATTCTGTCTCTTCCTGATAGAAGGAACACGATCATAATGAAACTTCTAATTAGTGACCTTTTTGTTCTGGACATGATGATTAGAGAAGTAACCACGGGGAACTACTGCTATAGGTGGTGATAATATCACGAACTGGTAGTGGTTTTGAATTATATCATAAATGTCGTCAGTTCTGAGAAGTGAGAACACCTGAAATTTCCACATGATCTTCATTTGTACGTACGTGAAACTGTTGATGAGTAATTTATTAATTCTCTTTTGACTCAATGGTACAGATACAAATGTAACTAGTTATTCTAGTTTTAGTACGGCGATTTTAGTTGATCAGTATTTAGTATCATGAATTTAATGATAGGTAGTAACGAGTTAGTATATGAATCTAGATACCCCTAGAACCCCGTATTTTAAGGTTAGGCATTACATACTCCGTAGTTTTAAGAGTTTAGAGTTTATGATTTTATTCTATATTAATTTATTGTATTTACAGACCTGAAGATGTCGTAGAACGACGAAATTGATTGTCATTAAAGAACCACATCGTTTACATTTGTATCTGTACCATTGAGTCAAAAGAGAATTAATGGATTACTCATCAATTGTAATCATGCGACTCATATTCAATGACCCGATCCGTGAAATCAGTATACGTGAAACTGGTTCAAATAGTATGACTATAGCACGTACATACTGTAAATGGAGTTGCACGAATCAGAAATTTCAGAATGATCCGGAATGATAAGTATAATGTATCGAAAAAACAGTTGAGCAAAGATCACACATCAGATTCCTAAGCTATCAAGTACGGTAAAACCAAGTAGTACCTGCAGCATAACGAAACACACGCCCATAGCAGTACTCAATCCTCACATGTTTGCAAATATAACTAGCTACATCGTTCAGGGTGATGACACTGGCACACTTTAGAGAGGCTAACTGATGACGTTTAACCGCCTATTTCTCACGAATGATGCATCATATCATCCTGTTCCTGTGTATCTCCTCATACCAGTCAAATCGTCTGGATTCCATGGAATAGGTAGCAACGTGTCTCAAAGTTAGATTTACGCTTTGCACAGAATAAACCAGCTGCAGCAGGGTATGCCTGGATGTTTAGGCGTGCAAGAAGGTTAATATGACGTCATTATCATAACTAAAAGTAGCGCGCTGATGACGTTGAGATGACGTTATCTGTTCTATTCACTGTGCAGGATAAGCGTACGTCTTGCGGGTGTGTTTATTGATATTCTCATGAAAATAATGCGATCTTCACATGGAAACGGTTCTTTTTCGCGGCAGATGGAGGAATGGCCTTCCGTATGACATTGATACTACTACTTTAAATGGAGGAAATTCCTGCAAGAGGTCCTATGACAGTGATAGGAATAGAAGTAAAACACCAGACGAAGTTTTTCTATGAAAACTGAGCTACAGGGTACGCAGGTTTTTAATCAAAGTTTTCTCATTCTGCCCAGTGGACATATGATAGGGTATCCTTATCAGCAGAAGCTTGCAAAAGCGTAGAATTCACTGCCATTCGTTGCCAATTTTTTCGAGGGTTCAAATTACAAAATATTTTCGTTTAAAAAATCGAACCAAACCCACCCTGTAATCTATTGGTAATTCATCCAGCTTAAAATAGAATGAAACAGGGCCAGGAAAAAAGTCAAATTTTCCAATCATGAAAAGGCTTTTCAAGTTTTCAGCACATACCTATTCAAACGTCACGCTTCATTGAGGCTGAGCTATTGAGCAACAAGCAATGAAAGAACACTCAACACAAAAAACATGAGAACAAGCATTACTGGATATAGTAAAGAGCAGCACACATTCAGCAGTATATATGTATGTGCTATTGTCACCCAGCGCAACTAGTACAGTACAAGCTAACTCTCACTCTTAGAGATTCAGTAGAAGTACTGGATTATATGTACTACAAGCATGCAGATATCACACACGTTGCACTGCACATGGTGATTACTAACCGCCGTGCTAATTAGATGATTAACATTTTAATCACCATGTCAAACTTGGATTGATGAAATCTTAATATTATGCCTAACAGCTAACTAGGAGGTTTGAGCCACATTTCAAAAGTCAAAAAACAGTAAAATGTGAATTTGGCTGGTGGTCTACCATTCTGCCTACTAAACCTCATGGCTATAGCCTATAAAAGTATAAGTGACAAGTGTGTACAGCGTAGGTATGATGCATGGTGAGTAATGGAGTATGGAACTGGTCAGCCAAGGTAACAGTCAAGAGGGTCGTTAACGTTCCATTAAATTCTACATTGCAGAGCAATACATTGGACAATGTATTAGTACTAATATCTGGCAATGCCCGTAATCAGAGAAAACAAAAGAGAACAATCAATTCTCGTGTACCTTGTACACTCATCATGAGCTCTAAAGCACAGGATACACCAATCAAGTGGCCCATACATCGAGTGGGGTTTACATTTGAACAATAGAACATGACCCTAATTTCTGCAAATTCGACAATAACAGCAAACCATCTAACGTAAAACGAGTACAACAACAACAGTGACAGTGTAACGCAGCACATGGTATACTATTAACAGAATATTATCTCGTGAGGCTGGCAGTGGCAGGCTATGTGTTAGCGCCAGAGTGACAATTAGTGTACATGGTCAGTGGAGGGCCGTAAATCGTTAAAATCCATAGGGGGGGGGGGGAAGGTGAACCCTCCACCAGTTACAGAGGGAGGTGCTGCGCCATTAACAAGGGGGGGGGGTTGTAGCTGCCCCTCGACCATTAAGAAAGAGGGGGGGGGTTGTAGCTGCCCCTCGACCATGTTCACTATCAGAAATAATTTGATGAATTCTATAAAAATCACCATCTATCACCAGGGGCATGCTTAGCGTTTTGTTGCTCAGAAATTAGCCTGAGTCACTAAAATACCGAAAATGTCCCGGGGGCATGACACCTTCACCCCCCGTAGCCCATAGGGACTTTACCTCCATGCTACAATGCACTGGCGCAGTCTTCCCACCGTGTGTAAGATGTGAATTACGGCCCTGACTCAACGTACCTACACAACAATATAAATTAATGTATCCTGGACACAATGTATAGTGTGTGCTTGTATGAGTATAAGAACAATATTTATTTGCTGAGATACAACTAAAGAATTGATAACTGATTAAACGTCAGAAGTTCAGAACTAGTGCAAATCCACTCGAAGCTTTCAACCCTGCGAGCTACTTCGTCATCAACTTACTTCATTGTGACATGTTGATGACTTCAACCGCTCATTTCTCTTGCGTACAGATCAATATACTGCAGCAGGTCTATGGTTTCCTTGCAAGTCTTAGCAGCTAAATAGCAAATTATATTGCTTAGTTCATGCTTTATTTAGGAGAATTAATTGCCTGGGTAAATACAAAATAATCAACATCGGAGACTTATCGGGTTTCCTACTGATTTTAAATGGAGAAACCAGATTATTAATATGTCCTCACGAAGCCGTTCATCGCATAAATAGAGAGTTGGAGTATGAATTATGGACATTCATTCTTAAGAAATGCCAAATGATCGTGAAGAATCAAGGATTACGGCATGAAGTGTCCGATCAAACGAACGATAATCGCAGGATGACTTTATATTCATTCATAATACCATTCGTTAGTAACTCATAGTTACGTTACAAAAGAAATTGGCCGATAGCATGCAGGCAAACCGATAAATCGGTGCTTCTTTGCTAAAACTCCGCTTAAAGGACCACATATTCTAAACGACAGTGTGTTTGATATTTATCATTCGAGTAATATGGACGGTAACTCCAGTACACGGAGTTACCGAGACTGTTTAAAAGGAGACAGTTGTATCGTTAATATATGAGAGCTTACAGATATATTTACTGTCCACCATCAAATGGAAAGGCCCTGAACAATAACCAGGTCAACGTCATCAAACATTGTATACTCTAAAGCGTGATTATAGGGAGTTATGACGTCACTAAAGCGCAATTATAGGGAGTTACTTTCGACCTACTTGAATACGTGACTAGCGAGTACCTATTGGCTTATGCATGAATATTGAATAGGTTACTTTAAGTTAACCGAATCGAGGCTATTCATCTTTTCCTGAACTGGTCGATCGGGAGGATTCTCGGTGACGGTATGGAAATTGGAAAAGGGCATCAAGTCTCTGGATTGGTCATTGGATAATTGTTGTAGATAAATGTAGATAAATTGAATGACCAATTAGCTTAGAGTCTAAATTTGCTAAAAGTAAAAATGAATGGATTATAGCAGCATAACATGGTTAGAAAATGGTACGAAAATAAGAAAAAAAACATGATGCTGGCTGAAACGACAGCAAACGAAAGAGAGGTTGATAAAGTAAACAAACTCAGACGCCACTGATCTATCTCTTGACTCTTGAGCTCTTCATACATTCCAGTCCAATGTATATTTTGTTTCGCGTATAATTAATTTAATCTAAATCGGATAATTGATTCTTTAAATTCAATTGACTGGCATTTCCTACTTCCGGATCGATAATTGGGAGTCGATGATGAAACATAAATACAATTACGGTATTACGTAGAAAAATAGTACAAGAAAAAATGGAAGAAAAATGGTGCAAGCTATATCGCAAAACCAAAATCAACACCACCCAAGCGATGAAAGAATCAAAAGAATTTCACCTCAACAGACAAACTCTGAAGTATCGCATTACACCTGCGCAAACGACCGCACTGCTCTCTCACCTAAATCTGTAACGATACACATTCCGCTGGGAGAACAAAAATAGTACCAGTACAAAATTTGAAATTACCCCGCGCCTATTTATAAAACGCTGGTCTATAAATAGCTACCTCACACACACAAACACAATTATATACACGCACTCAAATAACAACGCCAGCTACTAACGCACGACTTGAATGTACGTCTCCTACTACTACTACTCATCTTACATTGCAGAGAGAAGGAGAGAGAGAGTGGAGGGGTAATTATGCCCTTATATGGGATAAATGATCCAATTAAGCGACTCGCTCTCCTTGGTAAGGGATAATAGTCTGTTTACGGGCTGTATTTGGGATAAATGTACCATGATCCAGGGAGGGGTGTTGAGTGTCAGCTGTGAAGTGACGTTCTCTAGCAGCAAAACAGGAGGCCAAACCCATGAACTAGGAACATACGGCACATACCTACACAATAAAACATAGGCATATACGAGACCACCTAAAATATGTTACGTATGATATGCTTTCATACTCTCGTACTGAACTAAATCAGAACCTGCTACCGAAAAACTAACCCCAGGAGAGAGGAAGGGAACTTTTTGCCAAATTATGAGCTATCATCATACCATTTCCATTGATGCATGTATTACGAAACACTGTCTCTTTCGGTAGCATGTAAATACAAGTACCTACTTCCAAAAGCAGAATAAATCCATTAACAAAAGTCACAGTATGGTGCAATAGTCACGTCAACGCCGGACCCATTGTGCAATGGTTCATGAGAAACCTGAACTAACGCTCTCCCAATATTCGTACTTTCTTACGTCAGTGTGATGAGCAGAACTAACGTCAAATATAGTCAACTGACGTCAACTATAGTATAGTCACATGGTGCGTGTTGAAAGAACTGAAAACATCTCGAAATTTACAGGAAACAAAGCGAAAGCATGACCAATTGAATGCTAATTTAGGTCCAAAACATTATACGCGTTATAAACTTTTAATGTTTTAGCCTTCTGTCATTCTCGGTCCTCATTACTCAATCCTCACTGCTCAATCCACACTCCTCAATCCTCCATCCACACTCCTCATTACTCAATCCTCAATCCACACTCCTCAATCCACACTTCTCAATCCCCACTCCTCAATCCACACTCCCGGTCTTTCGAGATATCAGAGGAAATTATAAATGGTATCAACAGTAGTGTGGGGGTAGCAACATGATGAAGGTACGTGGTGAGGTCCAGGAATCAGGACTTCTGACATCAGGACTCATTGAGAGAGAGAACTCTGTCTATCTTCTTCCTCATATCTGTGTGGAATAAGATGCATAGTTCATAAGAAAATGCTTTAAAATCATTCACCTAATTAGTTTATCAAAAGGTTATGATAAAGGTTATGACGGTAAATTTATAAGTTCAGTAATGGTAAGGCAATACCCCGTTGGAATGTTCATGCTCCAGTCTCCGTACCAATGAATAATGTAAGGTTCTTCGAAGCTTAAAGAAACTCCAAATAGTGGTCCTCCAGTATATTCTGAGACTGAAAATAAAGGTAAATACAAAGGGGGGAGTAGCAGAGTAGAGCCATGACGTGACCCCGCCGAAACTGTGACGTATCTCAGAAAACTTGTCGATACCCAGGGTCCGGCTAATGAATTCCAAGTCTGAGACAGTCGCTGAAAGTAGATTGAACGATGTGTGAGTACCTCAAGGGTCGATTCAAGGGTCGATTCAAGGGTCGATTCAGAAAGTCTGAACATTTGACAATTACGTAGTATAGGTAGTATGCCTTACAAAGCAAGAAGTTGTTAGCGTAGGGAGGTTTATGTGAGGAGTATCCATGTCCAGGGAACTAAAGCAATGTAACGTCTGTTGGGGAAGGGGAAGGAAGGAGTGGCAGTTATCCATCCATCTGTGTAGCAGCAACACGGGAGGAGTGTCAGCAGCACCTGGAAATTGGAATTAGATGAGAGAAATCACGGAGAACAAAGAAGATATGTAAGAGGGGATCAGATATGCTATACAGTCATCACAGCTCCTATTAGGCCAAACATGTTGAAATATGGTATAGTTAAGTAACTTGAAGTTCAGCTTACCTCAGGAAGCCTTTGACACCACCCCAAGGCACTGTCCTTTGACAAGGTGATCTCCTTTATCTTACCACTGTTTAGAAGGCATCTGAAGTTTTATGATATGGGGCTGGCTTCGATACCGAACAGAACTGCATGAGGAAGGAAATGGTGTCAATTCCTGGTCGTGAACTTATGAAGTTTGTTGCGTACGTTCTTCAATTCACGTCGCAGCATGTGTAGTTAAAGCCGTAATTGAGTCAAAATGACAGTACGTGATGCGCAAAATCAATACAATAATGGCGCTGCGTCGTACGCAAAGCACTGCGTTATTGCCACTAAAACACTAAAAAACAGCAGTTGTTCCAACCCAAAATGATAGAAAAGGAATTAAATCGTAACAAATATCACCGCAGAGCTACTGAATAAACATCAGAATATCAGAGTTTAACATGTCAAAATTAGACTATTACTTTATTAGAGACAAAAGATATTTAAATTCATCAACGACTCACACAAATTGTATCGACTTTTAAAAGTTGCAAGTTCTGAGTTCTCTCCGGTCTTGCACTTTTTTTCTCTTGGAGTTAATTGAGAAATAATTAAGTATTAAAAAAGACCACTTACATTTAACCGAAACGGATCACAAAATTTTTTTGACAATTTTCTACAATAAAGGCATAAAGCAATTAATTGCACCTGAGTGCACAACACCATTTACGTATTTACTCAGACGGGTAATAAGATACATGGCAGCATAACTGTTTACAAGTTGTGATCTTTAATAAGTTAATAACTCGCTTATCAACTAATGAGAAAGTAATTGTACTTCAATCTGATATTCACACAATCCAGGTACTGTATTCTTCTCTTGAAGCGATCACCAGGCACGTCTTTCCAATTTTTCTGGTCTTGCATTACCTCCTTCACCTTGCAGAGATCATTGTTCACAATGTGCTTCTGCAGGAACTCTCTGCAGGAGCCAGTATAATCTCCTCGGTAGAGGAGGTCTAGGACCACGCCCTTTATCTTCCAGTGAAGTGATTCCCAGTCTGCTGCCCGTATTTCTCAACAACATCAGATTTGTTGAAGATTCGTTTGGCCGTCGCTATCTTCCGATCTTTCTCCAAGTGAAAGAGCCTCATCTGTTCTTCCCAAGAAATTTCACACTCACAAGCATGATCATCTTGCAGAAAATTCATAGCTTCTTTTCCTGTTAATCCTGCTCCTTTAGATAAGATTTTGCACAACCATTCCTTTTTTTCCTTGAAATCCCTTGACAATAAAATTTCGTACTCTTCACTATTGTCATACCCTCTAAGCTCATCTTTCAACTTTTCTGTGCTTTTGAGGGAATTCTTCTGCTCGTTTTCCGTAAGATCGTTGTTTTTCTCGTCTTCAGAAGAATCTTCATTCTCATGGTGGCCATATTTCCGTCTCATACAGAGATGAAAATATTCAGGACTGTCTTCAAACTTATCTACAATCTCCATGAGGTCCCTCTCCACCTCTTCTACTGTTCTCATCTTCATATCATAACCACGACCGATTGTAACACCACTTGTAGGACTGGGAACGTGACAGCGCCTACTGTAATACCTGGAAAAGTTTAAATTTATTTTCGTGTTTGTTCTTGTCACGTCTTGTGCTTTTGATGTTGGTATGCCTGTTCACTGCTGTCATAGTAGCAGTCATAGAACATATTATTATCAAAATGTGGGTTCAGATCAAGGCTTATTGAGGCGAGTTGACATGTGTTGAAACAAGTGTTGAAACAAGTGTTGAATCATGTGTTGAAACATGTGTTGAAACATGTGTTGAAACATGTGATGAAACAAGTCGATTGAGGCGGATTGAGCAGCCGAAAGGACTGCACAATACACCTCATTATCCCTCTTGAATTGTTCTTTGTGTTAGAATCGCGAGATGACTTGCAAATAACTATTTATTCACCATTCTTGGCATGTGCAGTAATCAGGAGCTGATAAGAATTAACAGAGTGAAAATGATGTGCCCTTCACAAATGGTTTATATTCCGCTGTACTGTGGAGGTGACACTTTTGAAAGTTTACTTATCACATATTATTCACCACGTGGTGGGGTTATACCAGTTGGGTGAAACGTGTTATTTGGAGCTTATTGTCGTAATACCCACCATTTTAAGTATTTTTGCACACTTTCACCATGTTACTCCACTCTTACACCATTGTTATTTACCGTTTTTATGGTGTTACTCCACACTTGGGCCAAATTAATGATACGACAGAACGTCCTTTTCTGCTGAAAACTGTATAGAATATTGAAAAACTAAGCCTCTCACTGCTTAATGCTTTGCACACAGTGTCTATCTAACCCAATAAACTTGGTGAATAGTATTGTTATTCAACTCATAAGTGTGAAGTAACAGCATGTTTTCCATCATGGTGTTACGATGTGCTAAATCCAATATGAGGTAACTGGCGGAATACATCTTTCGGGAAATTGCAATTGAGCTTGCCCTTATTGTTATCAAAATGTTAAATATGATTCGAGTTCAATTCAAATTTCAATTCAATTTTTAACATGAGAAGAAATAAATCATTAATAACAATGACTCTAAGAACATGAGAAGAAATAAATCATTAATAACAATGACTCTAAGAGGTAGATTCATATTTCAAAGAGTTTTTTTACCTACCTACCTTACAGCTATCCCTGTATCGTCTAAACCACCTTTGCTTAATTGATTAAATCTAAACTTAAGTTTTTAAACAGATTAACTGCTATTATTTGTTAAGTTTTTACAATTGAACCTGCTAGTAGAATCATCGTCCCCCTCAGCCTCAAATGTGAGAGCCCACCATTCATCAGGAACTTTGTCAGGCTCTTCTCCACTTTCAACACAAACTGTGTCCATCTTGCTTTGCTAATAAAAAATAATAATACAGTAATACTGCAATTGAATTTGAATTTGAATTTACTATGTCCCCCAATCTACCATACATCCTTCCTTTCCCCTGATTGTTTGTTTTAACAAAAATAAATCTTTTAAACATTGTGAAATATTTAGCCGGGGGCTGGACCAACGATCTCTAACTCAATATCAAATCATCATTGCATAACGCTTACGTAAAATGGCCTTAAAGTCAGGAAACTATGAATGCTGAAAGTATGGACAAGAACAGATGGGACCCGGTAAGCTTAGTTAGCGTCCATGATAATACTAAACTGTCTATGCCATCACTGACATAGCATCTGTTCAACTAACGATTTAACAAACAAAGAAACCATGACTGAAAGGTTTAATTCCAAAATACTAGCTAGCTCTGAAAAATCTTTTAATCAAGTGAATCTGGTTTTCGATAAATTACATTGCTATTAGAGGGACTGGTTAACTAGGTACCACTTAGCCTCCACTCAGCCTCCACTCAGCCTCCATGGAGGCTAATGGAGGCTAATTTTTGTTGTGTTCCTGTGGTACCATTTTGCCGGAGACATTCTCTCAGGATCAAGGATATCTCCCAGGATCAAGGACACTCTCCCAGGATCAAGGAGACTCTCCCAGGATCAAAGACTCTCCAAGGATCAAATAGACTTTCCCAGGATCAAGGATTCTCTCTCAGGATCAAGGAGACTCCCTCAGGATCAACTATCAAGGTCATTCTCTCAGGATCAAGGAGACTCTCTCAGGATCAAGGAGACTCTCCCAGGATCAAGGATACTCTCCCAGGATCAAGGAGACTCTCCCAGGATCAAGGAGACTCTCTCAGGATCAAGGAGACTCTCTCAGGATCAAGGAGACTCTCTCAGGATCAAGGAGACTCTCTCAGGATCAAGGAGACTCTCTCAGGATCAAGGAGACTCTCTCAGGATCAAGGAGACTCTCCAAGGGTCGAGGAGACTCTCCCAGTATCAGGGAGACTCTCTCGGCATCAAGGAGACTCTCAGCATCAAGGAGACGACTCACTCAGGATCACAGAGTCTTCCCCTAGGATCAGGGAGACTCTCTCAGGATCATAGAGGCTTCCCTATAAGGATCAAAGAGACTCTCAGCATCAAGCAGACTCTCTCAGGATCAAGGAAGCAAGGAGACTCTCTCAGGATCAAGCATTCAATCCCAGGAACAAGGAGTCAGTCCAATAATTTGCCCTAACCAGGACCCTGGTTAGGGGAATCCAATAATCAAGGAGTGAGATGGAGAAGTCTTTGAGATGGAGTCTATCCCAGGATCAAGAAATCTTTCACAGGATCAATGACCCTCTCCCAATATTATATAGGAGATTCTCTCTGGATCAGAAGCCCATCCCAGGATCATAGAGTCTTCCCTAGGATGAGGGAGACTCTCTCAGGATCAAGGAGAGTCTTCTAGGATCAAGAATTCAATCCTAGGATGAAGGAGTGTATCCTGGGATGAAGGAATCTTTCAGATGAATGAGTCCTTCCCAGTATCAAAGGAACTCTCAGGATCAAGGAGACTCTTCTAGGATGAAGAATTCCACCTCAGGAACAAGGAATCAGACCTAGGATCCTGGATCAAGTAATGCATCCTGGTAAGAAGGAGATTGTCAGAATATTCCAACTGTATAATCAACGTATAATCAACGAATAAAATTTTAACATGAAATTTCATTGTACCAATTTGCACAATTTGCAAAATTAATATTTGCAGAAAAACAACAGGCTTAATTTAAACAAAACTGCCAAAAACATAATGACAGATTTCAAATCTTCTTTATATTATAAAATATTTTGATATCGACGGACGTTGCCCCGTCTATTTCTTCTGACTGACGGGCGAGGTTGCAAAGTGACGTCCAAATGTGGAACGTTGCGCCGCGCGCAAGGGTAGGGTAACATCCTTAATCCTACGATTTTGATATTTTATAAAATTTTATAATTTATTTCGTAAATTAAAATTTTTGCTGTATATCACAATGAAAGAGTGCGCGGCGCTATATTGGAATTCGAACCTCGAATGTCTCGTCGAATTATGACTTGTACGGCGCTTGCCCTAACTAGCGCCCTGGTTTCGCGCACGGAGTGCGCGGCGCGGCAAGCCGCTAAACCGCGACGCCCCTGGTTAGGGGTAGTACGGCGCGCGCGACCGCCAAATTTCCGCGCACCCAGTGCACAGTGCCGGGGGTGCCTATAGTGCAGTGGGGCGTCGCGAAACGCTTGCCGCGCCGCGCACTCCTTGCGCGTAACCAGGGTCCTGGTTAGGGCAAAGCGCATACGTGTTCTGTGTTCAGATTTTCAGAAAGAGGGACGCATTTGCATGCCAGGCTTTCCTAATAAGCCCGCATGGCGTGTCTGTACACGCCGCGCGCTTCCCTACGGATTACGGAAGCTTCCGTATACATGTTTAGCAATGCCAGGCTGTCTGACCCCTCGCGACGTTAGACAACCGTAACATGGGGTAAAAATTGGCCCAATTTTACATTTTAGCTGACGCACGCGCTATTGCCGCGTTTCTGAGCAGACGAGACCACACTTCCCACGACTCCCATAATCATTACGTCTTCTTCAATTAAAAGCTCGCACTTATTATGATTTAAGTTTCCTAACTCCTAAGCCCGCATAGGTGTGTGTACGCGCCGCGCGAGCCACACAGGGATATAGTATACGTGTTTAGAAAGATTTAAGTGCGCACCAATTACGTGATGCAGTTTTTGAGTGTGCTAAGGTACTGGTAATGAGTGCTCATGTTCATCAGTCAAACTCAAACTCTTCCTAAAATACCTGTATTAATACTATTATAGGTGTGTTACTGTTTGCAATTGCATAAGCCATAAGCCTGTCAGACACTCAGACATTAGGGATATACTTATATGAGCAACTCAAAAGAAAATGTTTTTCGAGTACAATATACATACTTCCTGTCGTAAGATAGGATTGGGCATACAATTCAGTAATCAGTAAAGCAAACCTTTCAAGGCAAAATTTGAAAATCTATTAAAACAATAGATGCATAATCGACTTCAGGAAGAAATAATATTATAGAGACAGCTATTTACTCCCAGTTATTCATACAATTATACATTGAAGAGCTACAAAAAGGTAGCTACACTCGAAGAGGAAATACCGGTAAAAACAAATATTTTCACAAAACTAAACACAGTTGTTCGCTTTTTTCTCCACGAGAGAGAAATAACGAAATTAAGTTTGTCACAGTTCATAAAAACATAAAGCTTATTAATTAGTAACGTTTAAAGGTAATTAATAAGTTCTTTTTATAAAATAAAAAAAATATACATCCATAAAATTTAAATTAAACAAGAATTATTAATTGTCTTGAAAAAATTCAGTCTATCTTTCAAATCATATCATTCAAATTAGCGATATTCTTATCAAAACGGGCCGCATAAGCTGCAACTCAAGCAACATGACATGAAGCACTCTTCAGCACTTCAGCGAGCGGCGTGGTTCCCACGGTTCCCACTTGACGAAGGACTGCGTTTTCCAGGTGCCGCGATGGAACTGCCGTGGCTCCAGCGTCCGCCAGTGGGCGTCCTCGAAACCGCCCATGTCTAGGTCCTGGTGGGAGACTTTGGCGACCTTATTTGGACAAACTGCTGGAGCTTGTCCCATTTGGTGGCTTTATGTCCAGAGGAGTCAGAGAGGCTGTCTGAGGAGGGGATGGAGTATTAGTGAATGTATATAGGTCACACTGTTTATAGTGAATAGTGAGATAAACACTGGTTAAAAGATTCAATTAATGGTGAAGACAGGCTTCCAATTAAAATATCAAAATTCCTAAGGAGAGAAAAAAGATGATTTAAAATTTTTATTTTTTTTTTTCTTTTTTTCCAAACCTTTTTTCCTGGGGAAAATTTTTGGGGGGATTGGCTGCTTTTTTTTTCCCCGTAAAAATTTCAGAGGTATTTGCCAAATTGAAGTTTTTATTCATAAATTATTTGGATCATGTTTTTAACAGTTAACAGATTTATAAAAGAGAGATGTTTCATATTGATATAATGATCATTGTTATTAATTGAACATCATTATTATTATTAATTTGGTTTACTAACACATTATATTTTATAGTGAACACAAGACTGGATATTGTTCTACTGCTTTTATACTATTTGCTCGTATTACTCGTCCACTCCAAAACATATCAATAACCAGCAATGACTTCATGATGCAGATGCAGAATTTGTATTAAAAATTCTGTCACCCAGTTCACCAACTGTAAGGTGTAATCAGCACCAAAATGACATAAAAGTTGATTTTATGCAGAATTCATACAAATATTTTTTACCTAGTGCTTAAATATTTTGACACTGCACTTGTCACCCTTTCATTGTGAAATCGAAATTTTTGAGCTTTCGTGCGCGGCCGCGGCGCACCAAAACATTGTAAACATTTTTTTTTAAATCTTTTAATTGAAAATAACAATTTTCCTAATGTCCAATTTATAATTCAGTTTTAATTTTGAACTGCATATCAATTTTTTGAAAATTATTATATATGCTATCCTTGTCTGACGTCGTCAGACCCGTTATTTCAAATTTTATTTTAAATTGTGGCTTGCGCGCGCTTCGCGAGCCGGGGTCAGGCAACGCCTGACAATGCTATTCTTCAAGCAAGAGCGCAAATGCGACCGCGGTTCAAATGTGGACAATGTTGTGCTGTGCGCCGCGCTCGCTCAGGGGTAGGTTTGTGATTATCTTATATGAAAAATTGCGGAAAACGATGGCGTTAATTGAAATTAATTTAATTAGCAAAAAATGAATTTATTATGTCGTATAAATCAAAAATAAGCGCGCGCAATTCGTTCCTGAACCCGCATAGGTTGTCGGCAAGCGTTGCCTGAAATGCCTGACCCCTCGCGATCCGACGCTAGACAACCGTAACATGGGTATCTCTCCCATGTAAACGGGGCTGAGTGACGTCACAGATCTAAAGGTCAATTTTTCTGTATCGTAAACCTAACCGTGACCCTAACCAAAACCCTAACCTTAATCCGTATCCTAAACCTAACTAATCCTGACCATAAACAGAACCCTAACCTCACTGCTTAAAGCGCTAGATGCGCTTAATTATATTTTTCTGAGTGACGTCATTGTCATAGATAATGAAGGCTCCCGTTTACATGGGAGACGTACCGTAACATGGACTTGGAGATAAAATTGACCCAATTTTACATTTTAGCTGACGCGCGCGCTCGCGCCACGCTTCTAAGCAGACCACAAGTGCACACCAATTACTTGATGCAGTTTTTGAGTGTGCTAAGGTACTGGTATTTGGTAATGAATATTGCTCATGCTCATCAGTCAAACTCAAACTCTTCCTAAAAATACCTGTATTATACCTGCATAAGCACGTCAGACATTAAGGATATAGTTATGAGCAACTCAAAAGAAAATGTTTTTGAGTGATGAGCATTGAAAATACAATATACATACTTGAAGTATGTATATACATACTTTAAGTATTGTATTTTCAATGGTCATCACTCAAAAACATTTTCTTTTGAGTTGCTTCGTGTCGTAAGACTAAGATAGGATTAGGTATACAATTCAGTAATCAGTAAAGCAAACATGTCAAGGCAAAATTTGAAAATCTATTAAAAACAATAGATGCATAATCGACTTCAGGAAGAAATAATATTATAGAGACAGCTATTTACTCCCAGTTATTCATACAATTATACATTGAAGAGCTACAAAAGGAGTAGCTACACTCGAAAGAGGAAATACCGGTAGAAACAAATATTTTCACACAAAACTAAACACAGTTTTTCGCTTTTTTCTCTACGAGAGAGAAATAACGAAATTAAGTTTGTCACAGTTCATAAAAACATAAAGCTTATTAATTAGTAACGTTTAAAGGTAATTAATAAGTTCTTTTATAAAATTAAAAGAAAATATACATCCATAAAAATTTAAATTAAACAAGAATTATTAATTGTCTTGAAAGAAATTCAGTCTATCTTTCAAATCCATGGCATTCAAATTAGCAGTATTCGTATCAAAACGGGCCGCATAAAGCTGCAACTCCAAGCAACATGACATGAAGCACTCTTCAGCACTTCAGCGAGCGGCGTGGTTCCCACGGTTCCACTTGACGAAGGACTGCGTTTTCCGGGTGCCGCGATGGAACTGCCGTGGCTCCAGCGTCCGCCAGTGGGCGTCCTCGAAACCGCCCATGTCTAGGTCCTGGTGGGAGACTTTGGCGACCTTGACCCGGACAAACTGCTGGAGCTTGTCCCATTTGGTGGCTTTTATGTCAGAGGAGTCAGAGAGGCTGTCCTGAGGAAGGGATGGGTATTAGTGAATGTATATAGGTCACACTGTTTATAGTGAATAGTGAGATAAACACTGGTTGAAAAAGATTCAATTAATGGTGAAGACGGGCTTCCAATTAAAATATCAAAATTCTAAGGAGAGAAAAAGATGAATAACTTACATTGATGTCTGTTTTCTTGGACTTCGCGAAAGCTTCAATGAGTTTCCCCTTGAATGATTGCCACTTCGTCTTGGGCTGAAGGGAATTAATAATTAAAGTTTATTGAGAATGAGGTAAAATTTGACCGTGGTTGAGATCACCTTAATTAAATACAGAATGTTGTCCGTCTCAAATCAATGAATTTTGTAGTCTATACATCTCTGAAACATGAGCAAAGGATTCGATTCTTACCGATGTTGCTTCCTCAAGTACAGGATCGTAGTTAGCTCCACCCAGGATCTCATCCAGGATATCACTGAGTCCCGACTCAAAACCACTGTCAAAGGTGCTCTTGCTGTGCCTCTTGAAGGAGATGCCGTCGTCACGGGAAGATACCATGTCACGGGAACACTGAGAAGGGAGGAGAGGTTAGAGGAAACTGATATTGAAAAAAAGATGAACAGCAATTCACACAAAACTCTGTGTGATCAAAATTCCAAAGAATTCCTCAGAACTGAACCATATGGCAAACACACTATTGTGTTTACCATATGATTAAAAGAAGTTCCCCCTTACTAACCTTGCTCCTGAGGTAAGCGTTGAAGTCTCCGCCCCCACTGGCGCAGACAGTATGACTCCTCTTGAGGCCCTGAGACTCCAGGGAGTTGGCGGAGGAGGAGAGAGCGGCGCTGTCTCTTGGTCCTCGCACAGAGGAGAAGAGATCGCTCCTCTTCAGCTCAGGGTGCTTGCTAGAGGAGGAGGAGGGGTCCTTGTTCTTACTGGGAGGCGGAGAGAACGCTTTGCACGCGAAACTGTCGCGTTTCAGTTCGGGTCTCCGGCGTTTGTCTCGGCGGGCGAGGGAGCCAACGTAGGGGCCGACGTCCTGAAAATAGAGGTTTAGATTCAATACTTATTTTCATCCAGGGAATGATACTGTGATGATTGTTGAAATAATTGAAAAATATATGCAAACTACGAGGGAGGGGTGGGAGAAAAATTCGCAAAAATTTGAACCCTTATCCACCAAATCCACGCCCATTGACCATTGCAGCAACAGCTACTTCATTTCAAACTGTGAAACGCACCACACTATGTCGCCAGACTATTCTGTCTCCCTCCAGATCAATGAGAGGAAAGGTACCAGAACTGAGATCTAAACTTGTCCGACATCCCAGCCTACCATACTCCATCATCAGCGATTATAGACTTTCCAGGTTTTGTCTTTTTATTGGGTTTTTTATTCTCAGTTTATATCGGTATCAGTGAAATAGGTTTCCTCTCCCTTTGAATCGTGATGCTCTGTTGACCCATTGATAAACTACATTGGAATGTTATCAGTACACACCCACGACTGGTGGCAAATAATTAGGATTCAATTCAGGTTCACGCCTACACAACTAACAGCATGCGATCGCTAAGTACAGTCCAATTAAATGCACTGGAAAATATCACAAGCAAAACATCTAAATCTAATGATGAGGAAATATAAAGTGCAGTAACCTAATAGTAGTACTAAAACTGCTGCACCTGTGCGCAAGTTCTGTACGTTATGTAATGTGCCCACCCGAGAAATAGGCCGTTGAAGTGACGTCATTATCGTAGTGCAATATAGTGAGTTGATGGCGTTGATAGCCGCCTATTTTTCGTGCGCAGGGTTTAATGTAACATGTACAGGTTAGAATACACAAGTGAATATTGCAGCAACACTCCCTTATCATTACGACTGCAAGGAACATAGCGAGCAATCATTGGAAGCAAATTAGAAAATTAGAAAGGGTGGGAAGACTGGAATATTGAGGAAAAGACAGAGGTGAAAATGGGGAAAAATTAATGAAAACCATAAAACCATATGACATAAATCTAAGACAATAATAACACGAGAGTAGATCATTAGTCAAATGGATTGGTGGTATAAGACAAAACAAGTGAGAAAACCACGTGACAGGAGCAGACTTCGCACATAGAAATAATAACAGCTGCAGCGTCATCATTTCACCATTCTAAACCTTGAAAATGACGCAAAATCTGAGTGTTTATCAATCACGCGCGGCTAAAATTACCCTCGAGCAATAGAGATTGGAGAAGATTCTCCATAGATCTAAATACATAATTATTATCATTATTATTATCATGATAATGATGGTCAACCATCTGAAGAGCGTGTACACTGTAAGGCAAGGATTGTTGTAAACGTCTAATATTATTATGAATATATTTTGAATATCCTTCTAACTCTGAAGTATAGACCTGTTTAAATCAAATGATAATTACATGAGAAGTCAGCCACGTCCTATCTAGAGTATAGTGTCGAATGTAAAAGAAATGGGAAATGATAATCGTAGAAAGGGGTGACATTATATCTTGAAATTGCGAGTAAAACTAACGACCGAAACTGTGAATTTTAATTTCTTTGATAATCGCAGGAAGACCTCAATTTAACAAACCACTTCCTCAAGAAACGACGACTAACGACGTCAGAAAATAATGGCTGTTACCCGGAAACAACTACCAACTATACGAACTAAAACTACCAAAAACTCCAGATATCAAAAAGTACCATAGATACGTTGTACTATGCAGCAACACGATTTGAGAATATGGGGCGTGGTTTAGTAGTTTTCAACCAAGAGAATTGTACGGCAGCCAAATAAGGGGGTGATATCAAACCATCAAACTATTAGACCAGAGACCTTGCTACATGTTGATTGGAAAGTTACCACGTTCGATGTGCGTATTATCATGGCGTCCATCGCCATTACAATATAATAGGCAGTGTTTCGGCAGATAGACAGTCCACGTCAAAGCACAAGTTTACACGCATCTACAACACATGTCAAACGTCACAAGGTTAAAGCAACACATGTCAAACGTCACAAGTTAAAGGCAACATGGTCTACGTTTACTGATAATCAGCTGATTAAACACAATAATAACATAACCAGGCCGGATGATTGAATCAGGACTATGCAAGGCGTTAAGCGATTAAAGTAAAAACTCAAGCCTACAAAATGGGAAACAATCCTTATTTAGTGCAAGATGCGTTAAACTGACGCAGAATTATTGTGCACAACATCGAAGTGAAAGCCTTAGAAATTCCCCTTGCGAATCCCACCCGATTGACAGACAGCACCCACCTGATCCGAAGTGACTGGAGCATCATCCCTGGCTCTGGTGTAGGACATGGTTCTGAGAGGCATCCCTTTAAGAGAGACAGATCTTCGGGGAGTTGCTTTCACTGATCTCCTGGAGGGATGAGAGAGGAGGATCTCTCTGCAGGGTTGACAGAAGAGGATCTCTGGGCTGTAGAGGTAGTAGGTGTGTCAGGAGTAGGGATATCAGCAGAACAGCGAGGGGTGGACTGGTTGGAGATGAAGTCGTTGATCGAGCACCGAGTGGGTTTGAAGTCAGCAGGCGACACTCCACGAGTAGGTTGAGGAGCAGCAGAGTGGGGAGTTGTCTGTTCCACAGTCACGGAGTGGATGTCTCTGGTGGTGTAGGAAGAGGTTCTGGTTGGGAAGGTGGTGTTGTGACCAGCTCCAGATGCCTTAGAAACCTTCTTCAGAGGAGAGGGGATCTTGACTTGCCTCAGGGAGGCGAGGGGATCTTGACTTCCCTCAGGGAGATGGGATGTTCTTTACACCCAGTCCCGGGCAGGGGAATGACTTCCTGGACTTCTTAGACCGGAAGAGTGGAGTCGCAGAGTCAGCATTGGATTTGGGAGCTATGAAACTTCAATGCGGTGGGTGGAGTTGAAATCGACGGTTCTGATGAGGCAAGGTTCTTTAGGCCGAGCAGGGAAGGAAGCGCGTCTGGAGGAGGAACGACTGTGAACCATGGTGGAAGAGGAACTGAGTACCGGTCAGCAGGAAAGAGGAGGCTTATAAACACGAGCGTATGTGTCTGAGCGTCGAAACTAAATACGGACTTAATACGAGATGACAGACGGCAAATTAGAAAGTATGGCGAATAAACGCGACAACAGGGTTTATATATGTCGCCCTTAAGGCAAGCATACACCCTCTGAAATACAATCCAATTGAGAAAAGCACGTGACAGGGTCACGTGGTATGGGGAGTATTTAGTGGATACAATGTCTCCTTGTTTCATGCAGTCTTCCTGCTTGTCACACGATTCAAGTCACGTGGTCGGATAGCATATTGTTTCGAGCTCGTCACGTGACCAATCACGTGCGACAGCCAGGGTCATGTGACAGAGCTAGGCCAATCAGGAGCCAGCATTTTAAGAGTAGGGTGGTGCAGAGTTTAACAATTTGAATCGTACGAAGCATGCAACCGATACTAACTGATAACCAGAATACAGTGGATAGAAGAAATGTAGAGTTTGAACATTGGAAATAGGACTCCTTATCGAAGAAAACACTGCATCCGAAAATAAACAACAATAAACAACTGGAATTGGATACAAGCAGAAGGACAAGTACAATGGCAATGTCAAGTATTTGAATTACAGCCGTTGACTATACAAATGAAAATTCAAGAGTCCTCAGTTATTGCGAAATTAGAAACATAGCTTAATCATGGAAATACGGAAACACGAACCTCATCAAATCTTGAACCATCCACCGTACCCAAAGACATAAATACAGGAAGAGTCAGTGAATAGAGGATTTTAAAACGGAATGAGGATAAAATGGACTGAACAAGGAGACTCAAATCTTGTGTTTTAAACATAAATATTGAGTGTCAACAAGCGGCACTAAATCGAGTAATATTGCTTAGTGTGAATACTGAACATACAGGTGTTTTCCAAAAGTACCTAGGTTTAAAAAGATAAGGATAAGACAACATTGACGTCTAAATCAGTAAATAGTGGAATTTTACATAAATATGAACTATTCATGACCATATACTTCATGACTAAGAAAGTGTAGTCAAATGACTAAGCTACTGTAGTCAAATGACATAAACCCATGTATTCTGGCAGTGAAAACCACATGTTCACTTACACGAGCAATATCAACTCTAGCATCATCATCTCTAACAAGACACTGTGTAGTGTGGCTGCAGGGAGGTGGCTTCACTTCACCCACACTGGATGGTATCGTGTGGTGGTAGGCAGCTGATGATGTCATGGAGGGGACACTCCTTAGATCAGGGGCATATCTTCTTTCTGAGTGGTAGGACTTATCACAGGTCCCTGAGTCATGATTAGATTTTGTTTCTGAGTGGTAGGACTTCTCATCACAGGCCAATGAGAAGGGTGTTGGGGGTCGGTGATGGAGGGAAGGGAGTGAAACAGGAGATGGTTTCAGAGGAGGGTACTCATCAGTAAAATAGGAAGTTTCAACGGGGTTAGATCGAACACAGAGTCCTACATGACGAGACTGTCTCACTTCAATACTAGCTCTTCCACATTTCCTTCTCCTCCTCTTCCTCGCCCTCTGACACTGCCCTCTTCTCAGCAGCAGATACCCAGGATGGTTCCAATAGAAGAAGTGACTTTGTGCCGAGTAAAGGTCTAAATACCGCTTCTTTAGTGTCTGTAGGAACACCACCTCATGATCTTGCGAACACAGCTGCTCCTTCTTCAACTGCTCCTTCTTTAGCTGCTCCTTCTTCATATAGCAGCTAATGAACCTCACTCAGGCATACGAACAAGCACACAGGACGTAAAGTGAGATGTTTCTAAGCGTTGATATATTTAGAGGGTGGTACTGTATAGTTAAAGCATCTCCAGTATAATATAATCCTGTAGTTATATTATGCCAAGTATACTTTGTGTCAGATTATATTTCCGTGTCAAGGTATTCGGCGGAGGGGTCAGAGTATCAGAATATCCTTTTGTAAGCTGGACCACCTGGATCAGTCTCCTTCGTCCAATTGTCACGTGACTTGATAACACACACCTTTCACTCTCAGTAAAATGTAGTCATGTGACTCAGATCTAATCACGTGATTTGAGAGTGTGTTTAAACTTTAAACTCCGTGAAGCTTGGCGGTGGTCCTAATATCACCAGGTTCTGGGGTTCTTGTTCGTTGAGCAATGGAAGTAACAAGAGCTGTAACAAATCAACTGACAAGAAGGAAGGGTTGCAGTTGATTTGTTAACTCTAACAATGTCACCAGTAGTAACGATGCCTTTAGTTCCTGCGTAGGGTACTCAAACAAGTGGCGAAGGCAAGAGATTCGAGAGTGTAATGGTACGTATCTCAGGGAATGAAGCAAAGGCAAGTGCGATAGGAAAGTACAGATTGGTGTAACTAAAAGTCCCACTTGACAGATCAATAAGGTTTCCATACATACTGCATATCATTACGTTCGCACTATAGGTTTGGACTTTACATCCAAGCGATATTAAAGTTGGGCTTCCGAAACTTTGGTCATTTCCCCAACGCTTTTGATATACTTTTGAGAGGATTCTTTACTGATAGAGCTGGAACAGGATAGGAGGATAGTTTGGGATGAACGAAGATGATCACTGATTCTTTATTAATCACAAACAAAAAGATAATTTAGATCACGATGAAGCTCACGAGAGCAGTATATACGCGCGGACATGAAAAATTCCAAATTTCAGGTGGCAAATTGTACTATGATCTTAGTTTTACAGAAGTCTGGCAATTTTTAGAGGGATCTTACCTCATCCACTAATACGACTGTGACATACCATTGAGATTTGCGAATTCGATGTATTGTTAATGCTTCAATGGGCCAATAGTGAATGTAACACAAATATTTGCCAGAAATGATTTTTAAACTCGCATATTTTGCGGAGCCCGTAGACCGTGGAAAAATGTTTTACGATCAGCAATATTGACACATCACATCTCCAATACAACATTTTCGGGGTTAAAGGTACCCGGCGAATGAATAACTTGGAACTTCCTCACCAGAAGACTCGAGCAAAAATATTCGTGACATGAACGATTCACGATAAATGATTATCAGAAGCGCAGTTTAAGGTTTAAGCCATATAATTTTCTTAAACTCAGTGGACGCCATGAAACTCAAAGTTACAAAATGGATATGATAACGAAGTTCACCTCAAAAGTAAACACACTTGACCAGTTGACCGAAGCTCATCTAGAACCTTGTCCTAAGATAAGAGAGTACATACACCACATGAAACAGTGTCATGGTCTTAGTACTAAATGTAAAGTGGCGTGTGGCATGAGTAGACATTCCAACGTCAGTAAGTCTCCATTTCAAACCCTGATAATGACATCACTCTCAACCTCCTCCATTTCTTACACGACAATAGGCGGGTATAAGTGAATGGCATATAATATTAGTACGCATATATTATCATGTTGATTAGTCTAGGACACTTGTTAAATGTACTGAGTATACTCACATGGGAAAATATGACTCGGTTTTATGAAATAAAATTTTGGTTAAAAGTTGTTCTTTCAGTGCTGGATCTATAGACAGAAAACATAAGTCAATTTAACCTCAGTACACATAAAAATGATGAAAAACGGCAAACGAAAAACTCCAAAACAACAATTTGTGTTGATATTCAAGCATCGACCCTTGACAAAACAGAGCAAAGCACCGACAAGCGGTAACAAACAGCCACTATGATTGTACAACACATCGTTACAATGTCCTTGCTACCTGGAGTCAGACACGACGGGGGAGATTATACCTTTTATAGTGAGGAATGGTGGGATTGATTTATGGGATAATAGTACAATAAACACACACAATAGGTGCAACAGTTTCTCAGAAGTCAACAGATCAGTTGATACTATCGTAAGAAGTGATCTAACTGTTAGACAGATGGCGTGGTAATTGGAAAGTTGGGAAATTCGGGACATATCCTGCTTCCTAACAGTCGACTTTGTTTTTAGTCGGATATCATTGGAGCGGGGTGGGGGGAAGATTACAGGTAAAAATGGGGCGATAAGTGGCTGCGATATCTGAGAAATTACCAGTTACCAGTATAATAGCAGAAGCATTTACCTCGCAGGACCGAGTCCGGAGTCTCAGCTCATCGAACTTGCTATTTCTTTTGGAGAAGTGCCTCAGAAGATCCATACTTGAGATTCAGTCCTTCCAAACGAGGAAATATTCGATCAATTCAGGAGATTGACTCTAAATGAAATCTAATCAACCTTCACCTCACGGAGAAAATCTTAAAAGCCGTCCTTCAACAGAAATAGTCTCCCTTCTCAGACGAATTTGTCCTTTCCGAAGAGAGAAGGGAAGAAGAGAAAATCAAGCAGGCGGATCTAAAGTAGCTCCATGAACACGGTCATATAAAAGTAGGAATTCGAGTGGAAAATGCTACGTGGCATGCAGGACGTGCGAGACTGAAGCTGTCACGTGACATGCTCACTCTGGTCAAGTGACTTTTATATCACATATCAAGAAGTTACCGAAACTTTGAAGTGAAGAGTCGAGGATATTGAGTGGCCGAGAGAGGAAGATGATAAAAGATATAAAACAAAGATCGATGGAATTTATTATTGATGCTATCTGTGGTCGATGTTTTGACGATGAAAACGTGATGAACTTGATAAGTAAGTAGTAGCTCAATCAATAGTACTATTGGAGGATATAGAATCACAATATAATTTTATAGATGATGAGAGCATGAATTCTGCTGCAAAATATGTTATTTGTATAATGGTTTTGATTGTATTTTCACATGTAAAATCTAAAGAAGTTATTATTAAACCTGCATATTGAAGGTCGACCATGCAGCTCACTGCTCACAGCAGCTCACCAAAGTAACC
The DNA here is from genome assembly GCA_011033025.1 of Beroe forskalii. NCBI lineage: Eukaryota > Metazoa > Ctenophora > Nuda > Beroida > Beroidae > Beroe > Beroe forskalii. The sequence continues at coordinate 75,502 of WFMF01000291.1, read as the reverse complement.
CGAAACGACTAATTAAAAGCAACATACTAAATGTGGATTTCAAAAGTCTTATTATATTTGACACATGATATCTTAACGCCAAGCACTTCTACGACTGTTCATTATTCAGTCCAGTTTTATCTTTTCTGATACAGAAAAACTGGTGGAAAACGTGATAATAATAGCATTTGCAGTGAAAATCAAGTAGGCATCGAGCCCTAGACACCCCAGAGCAATATATCAGGCAGACCTGCTATTTCTGGTAATATTCTACTGTATTTTTAGAATAACTCGAATTTACTCTGCATTTCATAACATTATTTGACAAAAATGCACGAATGATCTGCACCCAGAAATTCCTTGTACTAGGCCTCAACAGACACATACGGAAATAATCCCCATGGTTGTGTTGGTGTAGGAAAGCATGAAAATTCCAAAAAATTTGGGCATAAAAATAATTTCAGAATTTTTTGGAGGGGCGGGGGAATGCAATCCATCCAAATATCGATAGATTCAATTGATTTAAATTTCTAAATAGAGAAGGATGTTGAACACTTCAAAAAAGGATGCTGATCCCAGTATAAAGATGATCTCTATCACAGTAGTTAAAACTCCTTACCTCGAGAAGTTGAAGTCGTTTTCTCTCCTCGTCCAGGACCCTCAGAACGTCCACCTGGTTGTACATCTGAGCTACGATCTCAGGAGTCCGGCACTCGTTGTCTTCCGAGGTCAGGGGAACTCCACTGAAAGGAAGAAATGTCATGTACAATGTACTTTTTACATGATGCATATTGTATTGAATATGAAATGTATCCAATGTATAATGTATACAGTGTACTTTGAGTACAAGGTGATATGGTGTTTGCGATGTTTTGTGAATGATCCATCGGGAATTTTGTCGAATGTTTTTCGCGATAATTCCACTAAATTTGTAATTTCAAACTTCATCAATAATTTTCTGCTTCTCTGCTAGACCTGAAGCAGTACATTGAGTGGCGAAATGCGCCCGGGTAGGACGAAGGAGACGTCATGGAAACTTGAGTTCAGGAATTCAGAGTTTGAGGGAATTCAGGGAATGGAAGGATCCAGAAGTTCGGAGTATGATGCAATTTCAGGTTGTGACTGACTTTTAATAATATCTAAAACTAAGGGCGGAGCTGTATAAATAAAAGTAATATTTTTTTCTGTTCTATAGTTGCAAGGGAATAGTCATAACTTGCGAAACTAATAACAATTTAAAGTAATGAAAAAAGGCATTCAATGAGCTTGGAAAAGTCGTGAATACAAATCTTGCGACATCTATCAAGCTTGAAACATAACGTTTCTAGTAGCAAAGCAGTGTAATACACCGTGAAGATCCAGGATAGAGCGGGCATCCCGATTAATTAGTCACACACAGACCACGTGACATGGCTTCATGTCACGTGACATGACATTCATGTCTCGTGACAACTGGTTGTCAAGGTAACGTTATCAGGGGTTACCATGGCGAAGCTCCGCAAGGTATGCAAGGTATGTTGTCAGAAACCGCTGTATATATGCAATGTTGACTGACAGAGCTCAAGCAGTCAATTACTACTGTGGAGCAGTGTTGGAGACTAGCAGTGGTGGTGCTACGACTTAAGCTGATTAATCAGCACTGCTGAGTGGTGGGACTCAGCAGGGGACTCAGACTGAGAGGCACCAGAGCAAGGGCCCAGTAGTTCCCATGGTGGGGAAGTTATGACGATATTACGTAATGAAGTCACACGTGTGAACGGTTTTTATATTTAATGACGGAATCACTATCAATGTAAGAAGTAGCACTCATTAGGCCAGACGTTTATTCTTAGTTTATAGTCATCAATAGTCATCAATATCGAATTGAAGAAAGTACTGAGGAAGTGCAATGGATTTGATGAATACTCCAACAGTATATCGGGATCAAGATCCAAATCAGGAGCAAAAACTGAAATCTCTCAAAACTGGAAACAATGCCAAGACACCTGTTACATTATAAACGAGCTATAGAATCTAAGAAAAGAATCATCATCACAACACAACAAATAGAAGAACAACAACAACCGTTACCTAATACTACGTATATATAGATGAGATTTCCCTTCTCCCTTTCCGGGATTAACTAATTGAATCGGGGCTGGGAGCCAAGGTACGCTCACACACACGGCAGAGGTCTATGATGCATATGACATACACACATATGGCGTGTAGACTCGGTGAGTTTGCAGGTATTGGAAGGGTCAGTTAGACCCTGTGCGTCGTAAAACATATAGGCGGTTAAACACCATCAACTCCCTACCTAGAGCTCTGATAATGACGTCATCACAACCTCCTATAATCACCTAACGCGCGCACTAACAAACTCCTCTCATTTGGAGTGCCAATGACTCCGCAGTTTCACAAGCCGTTCTGATGCTGATGATGGGGAGGACTCCAGCATATCAGATGATGCTGGAGTGTTGGCAAGGTTAAATTCTCTCTCTCACATGTTAGACCTTCTTACAGACAATTAGAGCTCCCAGTGGCATATAATGGGTTAGAAATGGTTGCGTGGGATAATTAGTTGCTTCAACGTCATCAAAAACACATTATCAACCATGGGAGTGACGTAAATCCATCGACTGCCTGTAACACAAGAACGTGGTTTCAGGAAGTTTCAGCAGATGGAACTTTATATTAACGGAAGGGGCCACAGCGAGTGTCCCCTATTGGACATGAGGATAGTAAAAAGGTCCTTGGAGGGAGAGAGTCCCATTTATTGGTCCACCGATTAAATCGTAATTTACTGAATTATCGGCAGCCCCGAGTAATCTAATGTGACAGTTAGGCACTAGCACTTTATTAGTGACCTCAATTGACAAAGGGTTAAAGCGCACATGTTCACTCATCGCATGAGCTTCACGTAGATTTGGTTACCCAATCTGCAATCACTAGGGGGACGTTAAAGGCAAATGACAGGCAGCCGAAGGACTATACAATAAACGGGAGAAAAAGTCCTTTATCTAATACGATGAATGATTCGAATTAATTGATGACTTATGAGCAATTTGGTTGAAGGGAAAAACTTCCGTTTGGAGTTTTGAGGGAGGAGTATTTTTTATTGTTTCGGTTTTGTAGGGTAGGAAGTAATTTTCGCTATGACGACTGAGCAGCTTTTTTCTCTAGAAGTACCTATTCAAATGGTACCCCGCAAACAGACCATGTAGTTTTGGACTTGATCCATTTTGAAAATTGCCGCATTTTTTGTAGTTCACAATTTCATACTTCAGGAGCAATTACTGGTGTTAGATAACAAATAATTTCATACTGATAATTACTTTAGGATTCAGCTGCAACAGTCTCATCAGTTCGAACGCACTGGATTGCCATTTAGATTTAATTCAACTAATGATCAAAAATATTCAAATCATTCAAATTATTTTCCCTTACCTATCAAGACTGATGGTTTCAGCTTCCCAGGGTTTGCAGGAACCTGGAGATGAAATACAGCAGCTGCTCTCATTGGCTAACGACTCGATTCCCGAGCTCTTATTGGCCACCGATTCGTCACGTGACACCGCATCGCAGTTTTGATTGGAGGATTGAGCGTTGCTAGGGAAACGAAGTCGGCACAATGACTCCTCGCTGGGAATGTGGTGGCCCATGAACCTCTCATCGAGAAGCTTCGACAGTTGCTGGAGAGATCGTGATATGGATGGGGAGTGAGTGGAGAAGGTCTCCAGAACGTCTGACCGTTTAGCTTCCAAAAACGCCGAGTCTCTGGCTCCAGAGGGTCTGGATATCTGCTGAGAACTGCACCGTTCCAAGGGAGCAGCGTTGAAATCCAGGTAATCTGAACCACGGTTTCGCTTGTTGAAGTTCGTTGAGCTCGATCGCTGGATCCTGCCGTTGAAGTCATGGGAGCTCTTTGACCGGATTAGGGTTTGTCTGGGTTTGACGGTTTGTAAAGACTCCCGCATGGCTTTCAGGTTTTCCACTGACTCTGAGTATGAGGGAGGTGGCATCGTTGGCTCCCTGGCACACGGGTCAAATCCCAGACTAGCTGACTTGAGGTGACTCGAACTAGCTCGGGACTTGGCCGTGGTTTTGGGTGTCGTGCTCGCCAAATCAGAACAGGATGAAGTAATCGTGAGATCACTTTTCCGGGGTCTCTGGTATCGAGAAGAAAACTCCATTGCTGAGAGGGGGCGCGGGGTTTGATAATGCTCCGAAATCGAATGGCGCCTGAACTTCGGAACGTTCCGTCGCTGAAAGTTTTCGTATATCTTCGGCCGGAAGTTCTCGTACTCCGAGGGCCTCTTGAAGTTCTCATACTGATTCGTGGAACCCAGATCCTGGGAGTATCTTAGGTTTACGTACGGACTTTCCCGGGAAAAGTTCCGCACTGTTTGGTAGGCATGTTCCTCTCCATCCGACCTGTTCTCGTATATCGGTTCATCTCGGTCATTGTAACAAACTATTTCTGATACTGCCGTCGTTATGCTGTCAACCGACAACCAGTTCTGTTGGAAATCAGACGAAATGGAGGAAGAAGAGTGGAATCTCCTGGAGTCCCGGTAGAACCCATCAGTCTCATCTCCCTCGCTAAAGTAGTCAGGAGTCAGAACCTCCCGATATCGGGCATGGTACAAAACATCCTCATCGTTACCCGGATACACCGTCTCATCACCATGGCAACTAGCGTCATCTCCATGGTAACCAGTGTCGTCATCGCCATCACTGATGACGTCACCACCATGCGCGTAGCAGGAGGAGGCAGTGGAGGAGAAGGAGGAGTTTCTGGAGCGGGGGGAGGGGCTGAAGGGGGAAGCACCCCCGGAGGAGGGGCTGTAGGGGGAGGAGGGGGCGGCACCCCCAGTGGACGAGTAGTTGGAACAGAGCTCCGCAAAGTCCAGCGGCTTGACACCCCCAGACATTGACTATGAGTCCTGAGTTTGGGGTATGGTAAAGATATATATGTTGGCAAAAGAAAAAGAGGAATTTTCGAAATGACGTTTAAAAAATATTGAAGTTTTTCTAACGAGCAACGCTTAGGGAATTACTAAAGGTCGTAAAGTAGCAAAACCAGACTTATTGACGGTAGGACGCACAATGAAACGACGAGCATTACGGGCGGAAGCGAGGGGGAAACAACTTACACCGTAATTAACTGCGAAATGAAGTAATCTGAGTTGGTAGCAGCAGTATACTGCACGACCACAGCCTTAACAGTTTACACTAAAATCAGCAAAACTGTCAACCGGACGGCACTTCGCAATTAGTTTCGAGCGAGGGGAAGCGTAAGGAAAGTATGAAGAAGGGCGAAACAAAATCAACACCCAATTTGAGTTGGACCGGGTACTTTCAGCGCAGTTATATTACGGTCTGCTAGGGGAAAATAACAATCCTGAAAGACACATATGCTGGCTACAAGCAGAGAACCTAGAGCAGAGGACCCAACAAGCCTCAAGTGAAGCGATATTTGAGTGCGTTATATACACCACACAAATATATAAAATAGTTCGAACTTATAGACATTATGTTCGCATAACCGGTGCAAAGCTACAGATAAATTAACTGTCAGTCGGCATTTGGGCACCTGAAAATTACCTCTCAAATAATTTATACGTGGAGCTGTCTAGAAGCATGGAAATTGTGTCTGGAACGATACGGGAAGGGTAGTGCTGCACATGTGTGTGACGTGTTTGCGTTTGTAGGTTTGTGGGACATGGTGTGTATATGTCTGTATTTGTGTGTCTGTATGTCTGTATTTGTGTGTCTGTATGTCTGTGTTTGAATGTTTGTGTGTGTATGTATGTCTGTATGTATGGCTGTGTTCGTTTGTGCGCGGCGTGACAGATTTCCCCATTATTTAAGTGCAATTCGCGGTGCTAATTGGATGACCAAAGACCAGGTGCACCTATATATATGTATGATTGTGATTGATGTACCGAATAATGGCAGATCACTAGGAGCAGGGCCAGGAGTGGGTCGCGTACGGAGAACAGACTGGTGGGGGTGACGTCATTATCATGGTTTAAAGTGGTGAGTTGATGACATGAAGTCGTATCATGTTGGATTCTCCTCTTTGAAACTCTGGCAAATAATGTGTCAGAACTCAGAAGTAAGGTAGTGAGTTTCTTGGTTATTAGTGGTGTCAGCAGCAGTGTACCATTCAAAATCATCAAAGTGGCAGCAGTACACCAACCAAAGTCCAAAGATCGCCCGAGTCCTCGAGTTCAGTCTCGGTATTCACCGAGGACTTGGCCTCTGCCTAGGTCGCAAAACCTGCCCTCGGTCGAACATTGACGTCAACTGATCGTGCTAATTTGGAAATTTTCAATATTTTGGTAGATGGAGCTTTGGTAGTGGGCCAACAAGGTCAAGGCTAGAATTTAAGCCATCTTAAGATATTTTTCAAAACTGCAAGAATAAAAAACTATTCTAGGCAAGTTTGATGCTGATCCTTATGATTTTTTGCGCTGGCTCAGACAAATAGTTCTAATTGCACAAACTATAAATACGACAAAAATGAAAAATGATAAAAAGAATCATAAACGATCGTTGGACTAAATAAGTTATTTCAAATCTATATACAAAAGACTAAAGATTCCCAACAAAACAATCTAACCTGGCGACACCACGTCTGATAGTCCAACGAATGACGAAAGTATTCAACATTACATAAACACTATATAACCAGTTTAACATATACTCAGCACAAGTACCTTCTACTGGTGCAAAATGCAAATATATATACGACTATACGACGCGTAACAGAAATAGGCGGTTCAACGTCATCAACTCACTTCATTGAGCTATGATAATGACGTCATCCTACCCACCTATTTCTCGTATGCGGGGTTTATATATAGTTCACTGAGTGTTATATAGAGATGAATAATAGCAAAACAATGCCTTGAAAAGATGATTAAAAAGCGATTATATGAGCATTATAAAGTAATCCATCAACAACTCGTTAAGTAACCAACACCACAATATATTTATCATGTGATAATATTAAGTTTATCATGTGATAATATTGGGAGTACACTGAATTGTTAACGTTCCACACAACGAGTGACATAGTTCAGTAAGAAGGTAAGAATTGTGTTAATTCCCCTACTTGTGAGCTGTTGATGTGGCATTAGTGGAGGTAATGGCTGGAAATTTGGAAAGTGCCTGGAGCTAGAGTAGTAAGAATGTGGCTCACTGCTGCTTAGGTGCAGAAGACTACGGAATTTGATATACTAAGAATAGATTATCATGACTAATCGTAAACTATCTTAAACTAAAGACTTCCTACAAAAATCACATTTAAATTCTAGATCGGGTACAGAAATAGCTGTGTTTTGCCCCAGAGGTCATGTATTTAGACTCATAAAAACTGTTTTTCCTTATCTTCCTGCTAAAAATATATTCCTAGCTAAAATTATCCCCTAAAACTACGAATTAACACTATAATAAGACCAACGAAACGTGAAAGAAAGACTACTATTATCGGAGAGAGAGAGGTCCAAACCGTGAAATATTATCTTATTATATGCACATACTCTGGGAGTAGAATAGATCGAGCATGACTCAAAAATGGTTGATAGTGACGTCATCATCATACCTCAGAATGGTAAAATGATGACTTCACACCATCTACATTCCTCGTAGAAACTCCCTTCTTCTAGGGGGTTCTATGTGCCATCTGGTGGCGCTGGGATGGGACTATACGGGAGGGTATTAATAGTACACATTCACTCTGGGGAGATGGTTCACGATATATTACTATTCGTGACGTCATCAGTGAGGTGTGATCATTGCTCAGTGAGCCGAGGCGAGGGTTATAAGTGGCCGTGAGACAACCCCAAGCAATTCTACTTATCTATCACTTTCTAGCAGATGTTTTGGAGATATTTATATTCTTGTATGGCGATAGGTGGCGGAAAAAGGGGCACATATCGAAACGAATGATTACCGAGTGTAGAAGGGAAATTTGCTAATTGTTTGGAAAATTTACTATTTGGAAAATAGTAAAATTGATCCGAAAAAAGAGAAAATCTAACTGCTTTAATAAAGACGGAAAAATATTGGAAAACACTGGAAAATAGAAGAAAAAGTCGAAAAAGAACTATGAAATAGACACGATAAATACTCTACCAAGGACAAAGAAGCAATGAAAAAGAGCTGAACTTCCGCGCACAAGGATGGCAACTTACTAAAACGAGTGCGTTAGTTATCCCACAAAAGTAGCAGTAAAACTAGATATCTGCAGCGAATGAACTGAAAGTTATACCACGGTAAAACTAGATAGTAAAAGTAACAGTAAAACTAGATAGTAGATACTTGCAGCAAATGAACTGATATAAACCGATACACAGAGCGACGTCACACAGCACGATACAAATCGCAGAGTCTGCAGCAGTCTGGGCACTGAGTTGCCGTGCAATTGGTGGGATTACCGAGACTGCATGATGCCTGAGTATACCGTGATGTCGCCACGATATGACGCGGGGCAAATAATATATCAGCACTTTGGGTGGTACGTAAATCATCAGATAAATTATTCCTTATATGGTTTAATCCGAGCGTTTTGTTACCAAATTCGGAATAACACGTATATTTCCGCGTGTGGAGAGAAACGCCAATATTCATGATATTATGTGCAGTTCATGACACACGTTACACTAATCGCGTCGTACCAGCTGGAACAGAACGATACCAGGTGGTAATGGGACGTAACAATGCCACGGAAACTATGGATGAGATATGATATATATTTTCTAGCGGACCCCACCCTTTCTTATATAATTCATCAGTATATAAAACTTATATGACATCCAATGGGCCGCCAGTATATAATCTTAATCTCGAGCTGAGTCTACACTGTCTAATGAATTATTATGATTAATATATACTGGAGAGGGGTTCTAATTCGATTATCGGTTCCAAGTCGGCAGTCTACATTTCCCATCACTGCATGACAAGTCAGCACCACTAGAATTTGCAATAAATGGTATTTGGTAGGCCAGTTTTATGGATTACCTTAGTGGTAGAAATTATGATGTGTACTTATTATGACGAATGAAATTATGATCGGTACTAATTATGATGAAAAAATTTGGGATAAAAACAACCCTGTTTGGCGAACAGCCAGTGGAATGAAATTTCATCATTTTTTAGCCATATTACCTGGCTCTTTGAACCAAAATTGTCCAGAACCCTCTGAAATTTGATCAAAAATCATAAATAATAAGCCTTGATGCCGGCTATTTTCTGACAAAATCTTTTCTTTTATCATGATTTACATCCATAATTGTGCTAACTTTCAACATCATGATGATTGGGAAGTAACTGTTATGTGAATATCATGCCTGCACTTATATTTTCTACCGATGTTGTCCGTGTTTTTATTTTGAATCAAATGTAAATTTAGTCTTTGATAAGGTCTGGCAGTAACAAGTAAGGTACCTTATTTGGAGGTTAGGGCCTTAATTATTGGTATCAACTAAGTTGAGTTCAACTCCGTAATTCTTGGCAACTCCATGATATGATAGCACCGCAACCTTTGATTTTGAAAATTTCCTGATTGAAGTTGTATTACAAAGATGTGAAAAGGGCCTTGGAGCCAACCATAATTTTTGGGCAACATGGTCATCCCGGTTGTTTCAACATGTTTTCTAAAAGTCTAAATAATGGTCGAATTTTAAGAAAGTATAAATTATGATCTGTAGAAATTATGATGTGTAGAATTTATGGTGCGTACTAATTATGATCATTTTGCGAAAATTATCATAATTAGTACGCATCATAATTTCTACCACTAAGGTAGATGATGCCCGAAAAACATAGACGACTTGATGACTTCAGAAGCGCACTTAACAATGTCTTGAATATGGCGTCACAATAACGAGTCTATTATATTTTGTTCTTGGCTACCCTTGATATTTCATATCTTGATAAGAAGTAGGTACTAGGTGTTGCAACGCGCATGATAACAGCTGGAACATGATATCGGAATGAGGGGCCGCAGACAAATACAGCTAGCTTGACGCGGGAAATGTCGCAAAAGATCCGCTTCCTTCTAGACGAGAGGTTTTTCCTAAATCGCGGGGAAAAGATTTTTTCATATTCGGAAATTGGTCATGTGTTCTCATTCATGACTTATCAAAATGATGTCAGGTTGTAATAAATGAGGGCGGGGGCCCTGGAATCAAAATTCGTTACCAAATAATATAAGAAAGTAGAACGTAAAATGACTCCAGCAAATGCGAATATATAAAATCGTAGAAAGCATGCCTTGAGACTTCATACACACCTTCTTCCTTATCTAGCACACCTAATTGTATCAGAAGGTTCCAATTAACTTCTGACAATCTTAACATAAGTTGAGGTACTATAAACCGGCCCCTGGCAGTCTGACAGTCTAACAGAGGGTTCGTGCTAATCAGATAATCAGCACAATGTCTACAGTGGTAATGAAATATTTGTTATTTTCTTCATTTTCCAATGTAAAGGTCCAATGTCCCGAAATAATGTCCCATAACGATTAGACATTGTAACGAATAATTATTAATTACAGATAAAGAATTCCAGACAAATTGGTGACTTAAGAAGAACACTTTTCTTGGTTGGGAATATCCAAAATTGGCCTCTCAAAAATGCAAAAAGCAGCAAAAATAGAAATTAAACTGAAATCTATAATGAAAAACGGTGTTGTAACAAAAAACAAAAACTACCACTGACATTTAACAAAAATACTGCATTAGAAGTCTCCTCGATATAATGCCGCGCGCAATCGACGGACACTTTGACGACATCTTTTAACCACTCTAAGCAATGATAATGACGTCACCTACTATTCTGCAACCACAGTCAACGATATCGACAAGTTCTTCTCCTTCTCCACTTCCCACAAAGTACTAATGGAAGCAACATATATTGTCAATAATAATAACAACAATACAAACTGTACTACTACTACAACTGCCACTGCACACGATAGTAAGCATTATTAGCTGATGATGCAGCGCGGGGGACGGTGGAAAGAAGAAGAGGAGGAGGAGGAGAGAGACTTGGCTTGTAACTCTGCGGGGGAGGAGGAATCAAATACACAACATGTCTCTCTCTCTTTCAGAGAACTAGCTGTGTGTGAAGTGATTGAAACACACATCTTCACACTCTGAGATATGAGCCACCTGGCGTGGTGGCTGTGCCAGGTGGCTCGTGGTTGTGGCGGTGGCACTGCAAGTCAGGTGACAAGATAATAAAATTCTAGAGGGGATAAGTTCCGCTTTTTTCTTTGAAGGGGACGAAGCGATTGTAACAGAACAACGAAAAATAATATGAAGAAAGACGTTAAAATCCCACTTTAAAATTTGGAATGCAGAACACGGAAATCAGAGCGTTTCAGAGAGAAAAAAGCAATAAAACGGCGATCATGAGCACATCAATATAATAAATTAAACGTTTCTCATAACTCTGGATGAGTAGCAAGTGGCAGCAAATGTGAGTTAATATGCACACAACATACGACATAAATACCTCTCAAAACCCGCGATTGCACAATAGACGCTTCAACCGCCACAACGCGCTACGTTAAGCTATGATAATGACGTCATCTCACGCCACCTATACACCTCTGTCTGAGCTAGGGCTGGAGTTAGGGCGTGTACTGGGAACGGAGCAGTCTCAGTGTGAACTGTGAGCCCAGGGAGCAGAGGTAGCGTATTATATAACGTGTATTTAAATTAGAAGGAACTATTCAACTTTTTGCTTGAAGTCTTCGTAAGGAACATGTGGTTAAGGTTGTACGTGAAAGAATTTATGTGTTTGACAGGCCCAGCCTGAGGGGTTTTATATCACAAGATGTTGTATTTGTAGGAAAAGTTACCGAAATAAATGACACACAAGAATGTGTCATATGGACCACGCACATATCATAGAGACACCTAGAAGCAAGTACAAGTGGCTCCCATTAATATTGAAACCATAGCTTTGTTAATTTCAAACTAATGATAATATATTTCACGATTTAAAAGTTACGTGTTTTGGATGCACAATGAAACAGCATAGATTATAGGAAGTACTTTCGTTATTACATCGTAAGCCTATAATTGGAGGGAATAAATTAGTATCAATATAATAGCAATCAACAATAAATTGTCAAAATACTACAAACTTATAGTTACTGAGAGAATAAATTACAAAAAGTCTAACAATTCAACAAGACCAATGGAAAACACGGAAATTATCTTACAACTACAATCCTATTCAAACCCCAAATGGCAAATTCTAGTCCTAAATTTCTGAATGCATTTATTCTCTTGCTGGCCTAGTTTGAAAAACTCCATGCTAAATAAATCTTTATGGTACAATGCATTGAAAGGGCTGATTTTTCAAAAATACAATTTATCATCAATTAAAATTTATTCTTAATGAAATGCATTGGGGTTTGACCAAAATAGGTGTCCTCTTTCAGAGTGCCAGGAAGTATTTCACGATGTAATGGGTTAAATGAAGTTATCACCACATACTCATATAGCAAGAAATTACGGGTAGTACTGAATGGCAGAATTTTCAATTTACCAACACCTGCTTTTGACTTTGACGTAATGAACGTCACGAGTTTTTCTATATATCGGTTTATTTTAATGAAATTAATTTGACAATCTATGGGGGAGTATTACGTTGGGTGTTAAAATAATTGGTAAAAAGTGTGTCGACAACACTATGATATCTGTTGTCAACAGCTTTTAATTTATTAAAATTGAACAACCGGAAAGTCGAAGAATCATTATATTTCATTAATTTCTCCGAGTCCAAACCCCAAAGCACGGTTAGTTGGGAAAATCACAATGACGAGTGACAGCAAGACGAGTTCAAACAACTCGGAGTTACTTGAAGTTCTGAAGTTTGTATAGTTATCATGATCAGAATAATATACTCGATTACAGTCGCTAGAGACGCGCGCGCTGCAACTTGAACTATAGTCGGCTTAAAGTCATAGATCACCCATTTGAAACTATTATAATGACGTAATATTCTCAACGGCAGTCATTTGGTTTGCGAATTCAACTTCAGAAATAGCAACATTAAATAATAAATTTGGCCTTTGGCGTCCTGAGTATTGAGCATAATGAACAAATGGGGGCTTTAGTAAAATTAATCGAACTCAATATTCAATTCCAAACTTGTTAAGTTGAGTTAAAGTAAGTAGATAATGTTGGGGCACAACAATATGTTGAGGGATATTTAATGGGAAGTACTTAGATAATAGGGATTTGAGGATGTGTCAGCATGGAACTCAAACAGAAGAGATGAACCTTCTCACCGATGAGGTATTAGAAAAAGAAAAGACCTCTGTATAAGAATTAGAACCTACAATATAATTCAACGCAGACTGCAATAAAAGACTTAACTCATTAAATAACAACCATTGCTGATACTAGGCGGCTGAAGGTGATTTGAACGCTACGAAAATCAGACTACAAGAGTAAAACTAAAGGGACAACTTCCCCCAAATCAGACTAAAAGAGTAAAGGGACAACATCCCCTTAATCAGCTGACTAAATGAAGGGACTTAACTTCCCCAATCCCCCCCACTATCAGAGCACACATTACTTCATCACAACATAGACATATCCCAGTTTCCTGTCGTCTCCCCCTCACTCAAACCTAACTAACATCTGACTCTCAAAGGGGAGATGACGTAAGGCCGGTAACCGTTATTAAAGAAGAAGATGGCGGCCCAGCGAGGGGGTCACAACATAAAATAGCGACCTGAGTTAAATCACCCATCCTTCTCACACTTCTATAAGTACAAAGCAAGAAAACCACTTTGAAATATAGGTATATACTAAAGCTGTCCTACACGATAAATAGGCAGTTAATAATGATGTCATAGCTGTGATTTAGAATTGTCAGTTGGTAACGCAAAACGCCCATTTGTCTATTTTTCCCACTCACTCTCATAGCCTTACAAACATTATGTCATCCCTATCACACGAAACGAAGTATAACATCTGCTGACTGAGGTGTATAGTACTCTGTTTAGCATCAAAAACACAGGTTTAGCTGCTCAAGAAAACAGTGCAGCTCTGTCAAGAGGAACTGTATAATATATCGAATGTCAAGAAATTTATATTATTACTACACGGGAAAAGTGGGGAGGTACAATTATCTGCTGCGAGGGGGCTGAGCAGCTTACTGATGAGCAATTGTGGGCGTCGCACGTGCTCAATTTAACGGAGAAAGTGGAGCTCCGCGCGTGGAATAGGCGAGCAAATACATCACTAACTTACTACATTGCGCTGTGATATAAGTCGACATTTAAAGTGACTATATTTCTAGTGTGAGCGTGTATTAGGGAGTCCCATATCCTCCGAACATGGACAATATAATTTTAGGGATATGTGGGTGATAATATAGTGAGGTCAGCTTCATGGTTTTACATGGCAAACCGATGACTTGTAAGCGTCAATTCTGTGCGCGCGCACATGACATAAGAACTATAAGAAGCGCGGTGGCTCTGAGTACCCATTGTGATGCAAAATCATTGGCTGCTGCAAGGTGCGCACTCGTCATGGTATTATGCGCGGTCACGAAGTGGAACATGAGTATCGTCAAGAAAAGTAGCGGATATGATGTCGACAATTCACTATTCTGAATCATGTAGATGATATCATTCCTATCAGCTAATAACTCTTATTTGTCATGATGAATTTAGGGTTTAGAAAGGGGCCGGCATATTCGAGAACACTCACAAAATCATAATATGCACTGTGGTAGACTGGTGAACTGAAGAAAGCGAGCGCATTAGTAGATTTGTGAGAAGTTGTCAAAGACAATCAACTGGTCTAACTCGCGAACCTTTCAAGGACGCTATTATGAAATAGATCTATATGTTGTTCACGCGAAAAAGGCGGTTGTGATGACATCATTATTAAAGCATAACGTGGTGAGTTGATGACGTAAACCGCCTTTTCTCGTACGCGGCGTTTAGTAGAGACTATATCGTACCGAATATGGGGAGATGTTTTGTTCGAGAAATCGTTTATTATAAATTCACGTATAATGGATTATGTGCATAGTCTTTGACCGACAATGCCGGGAAAGTAGCATGTGGATTGATTGTGAAATGCCGGTATTGTGGGGGGTGAAATGGCCGTTTAAGGTGCGTTTAGCGACCATTGTATTTGGTGCAAAGGATCGAGTAGGCCGCAAGTAGGTGAAAAATAGGACTTATGAGAGTGACACCATTGCAATGGTTTAGAATGATGAATCCTTCTCATCAAACCGTGAACTTTATTAGGATGACCCACAGGAACATAGGAGCGTAGCCGACAAGGACCAGATAAAACACAAAACACAATATGGTGCGGTAGTTACCTCAGAGGAAATCTAAAATCATTGAGCACGTGTTAAACTCAGAAGGTCGGAACGGTATCTGAGTATTGCAGCTGGGGTGCATCTGAGATAATGAAATGGAAAATGGTAGGGACCAGAAACAGGAAATAAGGTACTAGTAAAGTAGTAAGAAGGGTAAGTTACTACAGAGCAAGTGAATGTCACGGGTCACCGGTCAATGTCGGATATTCACAAATTATATATTACAATGTTCGTCATGAACTTGAAACTTTGGATAATGTTATTTCTACGTCATGTCGACTTCCAATTATTGAGGTACGCAAGTCATCAGTTCCTGTTTCGGGGACTAATTCTCAGTCAGGGACTACTGCCCAACTGGAACAGTCCCTGATATCATTATAAAAATTAGGGGGAGCTTGAAATTTGCTAAATGGTCGCTAGAAACAGTAACTACGCTATGTTAGGCTAGAAACAGTGACTATATTCTTTAGAAATCTGAGGAAGTAACCAGCACCCCTGAAATTAGAAGATTGCTGCCTTTACTGCCATTCATTACAAACGATCCAGCGATGAACAAGAAATATATAAAACAACCAGGGTTCTGAAACATATATTTGCTCCATTAGTTTACCCAAGTCATGCGTTTGAAGGTTCGTACCACCTTGTTACAATCAGTAACTGGGACAGCATTATAATGATCTTTAAAGCAAGTGAGTCATTAGTTTCCAGCTAGATACGAGATATGTCAAGGTTCCTATTATGGATCATTAGTTTAAAGAGATACGAGATATGTCAAGGTTCTCATTTAATGGATGAGTTACAGGGGCAATAACTTTAGGAGAGAGCTTGAAACCATATGCAGTAACTCGGAATAAGACCAGAATCAGGACGCATCCTTCATCAGAGTTCAGAATAACTTATTAAGCATTTTCAAGCATGAAGGAATATGTAACAATAAGAGTATTTATTACGCATGCTTAGTAACTGAAAGCTTTTTTCTGAGAATGGTTTTCGGACAAAAAATACGTCAATCAGATAAACTGCAGCAGGTCACTATTTCTTAAAAGGTACGCTAAACCTAGATAAACTATATGAAGTCGTCCATCATGAAAACATAAGAACAGAACGAATAATAGGTCTGGAGAAATGTCCTGCAAAATAGTATAAAAGATTAATTATGAAATATTTGTTCTGTGCGCTCAAACTCTGTTCATGGAGATAATAATTTGAACCGCGCACGAAAAAAGAGGTCCTGCGTAATAAATTTTCCATTTTAAATCATGAAAATGACGTCTAGTGCCCGAATACTCCGTATGTGGGGTATGGGATATGTGTTTTAGGTGAGGCGACAGTATTCAGCCGCAGATCAGTAAATGATGCTATAATTATACACTGGTAAATAGGGTCGTTTCATTACCATAATGAACTGATAATTAAAGTACTAAGTATGTTAGAATAGCTAAAGTTAAAAAGTTTAAGGGTTGTTCAGCGTACGTATGTCTGTAGTCGTGTATACTTGTATTGTATCATAGTACCACAGAAAACGAGGCATTAGGCAGATATAATGAATGAAGCAGCAGGACAAACAAAAGTAAACCTTGAAACGGAAAATTGAAAAATGTAAACTTTTAAAACAGAAAATTCAAATTCAAATAACGGGCAATTACTTCAAACCGGCAACTACAATACGGCGACTAGGGCAAAATTCGAGAACCTAGTGCAAGTGAGCAAGACCCAAAAGAGAATGTGGAGCTAGAGAATAGTTCAAGAGAGGAGCCATGCTTTCTTGGAAACCCGCTCACAGAAATAACCGGCGATTCACCTTCAACAACTCACCATTCTAAGCCCTGATAATGACGTCACTCTCAACTGCCTACTAGTTATGACTTATGCGTGACAGAGCGGCCCCTGCCTAGAGTTTCCAGTTTCAAATGGGGGAGGGAGTAATGACTGGGGGAGGGGGTGACGCCATACAAAGCAGGGCGTAGACATGAGGAGGAGGAGGAGGAGAAGGAGGAGGAGTGTAACTTTGTGAAGGAGTGGGGGAGTTAATGGGGGGATCGCTAGCAGATGTTAATATCAGATGTTACCAGCAGTGGCCAGTGGTTGCAGCGGAGGAAATCAGGAAATATTTGATAATGATATCAGTTATCAGCACCGATAGCTGATTCAAAGGAAGTAAGGTTGAAATAATTGGCGGGAAGGGTTCGGCAAATGCCTTCAAAAGCTTCCCCGATAGCCTGATCTTGCGTCAATTTAAAATTTTAATGTGGTGTTAATGGTCGAAATTAATCCTTTTGTGTGAGCTACCAATAACCCGATATAACCACTCTGTGACACCAAGTCATATCATAAGCAAGCGGGGTTCCGCTACTGAACCATATATCACGAGAAATAGGCCGATGAGATGTCGTCATTTTCAAGCGCAATGCAGTAAATTGATGACGTTGAAACACCTATTTTTCGCTTTAACGGATGATAAAGTGGCGCCAGCATAATGCGGATCACACTATGAACTTGATAAAGTGGTTGGTGAAGTGAGAGTGGTATAGAGTGGTGCCAGGTAGGGATAGAGCTGTCAAAGTGGTATGTGTTGTTAGTGCTGTCACGGTGTCTCGGCTATCGGTCACCGGTAACAAAGCTAAAGTAAAAGAGTTTTAAAGAGCTGAAAACTGTGAAAAAGAGCCCTATTATAAAAGTATCAAGGCGGAATTAGGGCGTTATAGGGAAACACTCATAAATTAGGAGCACAAAAGCACGTTGTGAATACATCCCAAGACAACTGATCTCGAAATTCTTTTGATGGAACCCAACAATTCATGAATTTCAAGAACATAGTTCATTCAGCGAATCAGTCATGAATTTCGCGGAATAATGGAATACGAGCTCTGATAAGTCGATTGAGGAGGTCACGGAGACTGAGAGCTGCACACCACTAGCTAACGAAAAGGTCGCGAGAAACAAGTCTAGGCGCTGAAATTATGACGTCATTATCATGGATTTACATGGCTGAATGGTGACGTAAGGTGGCTTTGTATTTCACTAGCGCCACCTCTTTGCGGAGTAAGTGGCTAAGCCACCTGTTTCCATCTTATATATGATCATACATATTCTAGACAATATAAATCTTATAATATGTTGTAACACTGGTTTAACAATTTACATGGTTGTTAACGACAAAGATGTATCGATAATCAATGGTTCTGACGAAATTTGTAATATAATTGCCTGTTTAATCAATATAATGTTCTGGACCATTTCGCTAACTGCCGAAGCCTGTGCTGAGGCGATAAGTAAATTAAACGACGATAATTGATAATAAAGATTATATTCATTAGACAAGACCGACCCATATTATTTTAATTTAAACTTGTTAATTATAGTAGCACTTCGCCAGCAGAATATGGACTAACGAACAAATAATTATAATTTGAAGGGTCTTCGTTGCATCTAATCTATTATCACCACCAAAACCGTTGGACGGTTGGTCTAGTAACCCCCCGTACTCTAGTAGCAGGGTGTAGTTGAGTGTGCACTTCGTTGGCCACAAAGTTTCTCGGTTCAGGGTCGTTTATTATGTTATTCTGCACCAGAATCACCTAGGTACGCAATTTGTATCGCTACTATGGACCCTGTGGGGGCCATTTTGTAATCCCCTCAGGCGTATGGTGAAAATTCATATCTCCGTCCAGGAAGGTCATAGAGACTTCATTTTAGCTCAAACGAATCGCAATGAACATGTTTTTATGCAATTTTATCGCTTGAATATGCCTTAAATGCCCAGGAAAAAATTATGGACCAAAAACTGGTTATTCAGTGTCGCTAGCAAATTACACGTCATGTTGATTTGATATCTCGGTCCAGGAAGGTTGTAGAGACTTCGTTTTGAGCTCAAACAAATCGCAATGACCATGTTTTTATACAATTTTCAATGTAAATATACCTTAAAGTGCTCAGAAAAATAGTTATGGTTTTTCAGTGTAGTGCAAGCCTATATAATGCTGCATAAGAATTGGGATTTTGCATCTCAGTTCAAGAAATACCTCCAGACTCTATCTTTTAACCTAAACACAGGGTGGTTTAATGTTAATAAAGCAAAATTTTAAGCCAGATTCACTCAGGTACTGTATGCAATTTTATTGCTGTTCAGATCCCTGGTAATCTATTTTCTCAATTGCCCTATGTTGCTTACTGCATAGTGAAAATTTGCATCTTGGTCCAAGAAGATCATAGAGACTTGGTCTTAAGCTTGAAAATCTGAAATGGCCATGCTATCAATATTCATTTGTAATTCACCCTGCCTGTAGTCACACATACAAACTCGGTGATCTGAAAATGAGCGGGGCGAGCGGGGCCCCGCTCGCCCCGCTCATTTTCAGATCACCGAGTTTGTATGTGTGACTACAGGCAGGGTGAATTACAAATAAAACCAAGCATTGGCATGTAATTTGCATAGGTATCATGTAGTTAATAGTGTAGTACACTCTACATGCAGGTTATCTCGTTGACCGAGAAAGGTATATGTACCAAGAGTGCCATATATAGAATTAAATCTGATATCCATATTCAATTTGTTATAACATTAGTAAGTATGTTATACATAGAAGGACTCAGGGAAATGTTATTAAGTAGGTACTCATGATATTATTTACTTTTAATTTGGACCATGTGCTTTGGTCAACCTGTGTGATGGAGGATTCTTGTAAATTGTTCCAGGAGCATGTATGAGACTTCGTTTCTTGTACTACCGAAGATATTTTAGGCAATTCTGAACCCAAATCACCTAGGTAGCTAGATAAACCCTGGACTGTGTCCTTTTTTCTTAGATGCCCTTTGGCATTTCTTAAGACCTTAATTATTACAGAAATAAATGAAATTCATATCTTGGACCAGTAAGATCCAAGGTAGTACAGAATAAACATTTGCCTCATATATTGTACCCATCAAGGAACTTTCTAGCTAAGGCCTCCTAGCTAGGATCACCTAGCTAGTGTCTTCTAGCTACTTAGCTAGTTTGTCACTTTGTCCTTCAAAGTGACTCCTACTCCTCTATCAAAGTTTCTTCTTGCTCATATTATTCATGAAATTCAACTAGCTAGGTTAAACTTTCGAGAACTAGCAATAAAAACGTGGCTAGGAGATCCTAGAAGGTACTTCCTTGATAGGATCCCCAAGCTGGTTCTCTTGCTAGTTCTTCTAGGAATTTAGTTGACTTCGTTTCTTGCACTTCAGAGGATTTTTAGGCAATTCTCAATCAGAATCAGCTAGGACCTCCTAGCTAAGGTTTCATTGCTAGTTCTCAAAAGTTAAACCCAGCGAGTTGAAATTCATGAATAATCTGAGCAAGAAGAAACTTTGATAGAGGAGTAGGAGTCACTGAACTTTTGAAGGACGAAGTGAGAAACTAGCTAAAAGACACTAGCTAGGTGATCCTAGCTAGGAGGCCTTAGCTAAAAAGTTCCTTGATGGGTACAGTATATGAAACAGATGTTTACTTCTGTACTACCTTGGATCTTACTGGTCCAAGATATGAATTTTATTTATTCCTGTAATAATTAAGGTCTTAAGAAATGCCAAAGGGCAACTAAGAAAAAAGGACACAGTGCACGATTAATCTAGCTACCTAGGTGATTCGGGTTCAGAATTGCCTAAAATATCCTCGGTAGTACAAGAGTCAAGAAACGAAGTCTCATGTGCTCCTGGAACAATTTACAAGAATCCTCCATCACACAGGTTGACCAAAGCACATGGTCCAAATTAAAAGTTAATATCATGAGTACTTAATAACATTTCCCTGAGTCCTTCTATGTATAACATACTTACTAATGTTATAACAAATTGAATATGGATATCAGATTTAATTCTATATATGGCACTCTTGGTACATATACCTTTCTCGTTCAACGAGATAACCTGCATGTAGAGTGTACTACACTATTAACTACATGATACCTATGCAAATTACATGCCAATGCTTGGTTTTATTTGTAATTCACCCTGCCTGTAGTCACACATACAAACTCGGTGATCTGAAAATGAGCGGGGCGAGCGGGGCCCCGCTCGCCCCGCTCATTTTCAGATCACCGAGTTTGTATGTGTGACTACAGGCAGGGTGAATTACAAATGAATATTGATAGCATGGCCATTTCAGATTTTCAAGCTTAAGACCAAGTCTCTATGATCTTCTTGGACCAAGATGCAAATTTTCACTATGCAGTAAGCAACATAGGGCAATTGAGAAAATAGATTACCAGGGATCTGAACAGCAATAAAATTGCATACAGTACATGAGTGAAACTGGCTTAAAATTTTGCTTTATTAACATTAAACCACCCTGTGTTTAGGTTAAAAGATAGAGTCTGGAGGTATTTCTTGAACTGAGATGCAAAATCCCAATTCTTATGCAGCATTATATACTATATAGGCTTGCGCTACACTGAAAAACCACTTTTTGGTCCATAACTACTTTTCTGAGCACTCTAAGGCATATTTACATTGAATATTGTATAAAAACATGGTCATTGCGATTTGTTTGAGCTCAAAACGAAGTCTCTACGACCTTCCTGGACCGAGATATCAAATCAACATGTGTAATTTGCTAGCGATACACTGAAAAACCAGTTTTTGGCCAATAACTTTTTTCCTGGGCATTTCAAGGCTTATTCGCGTTTAAAATTGCATAAAAACATGGCCATTGCGATTCGTTTGAGCTAAAATGAAGTCTCTACGACCTTCCTGGACGGAGATATGAATTTTCACTATAACGCCTGAGGGGATTACAAAAATGGCCCACAGGGTCCATAGTAGCGATACAAATTGCGTACCTAGGTGATTCTGGCAGAATAACATAATAAACGACCCTGAACCGAGAAACTTTGTGGCCAACGAAGTGCACACTCAACTACACCCTGCTACTAGAGTATATGGCTTTATAATTTATAATATATTTGGAAAGTAAAACCGTCTGAAAGGAACGATGCAATGTTTTGGGTATTATCTAACTATAGGACTTACCCATATGAAAAAATATAACCAATCGCAGCAAGTCTTTCTCCTAAAATTTTGAAATTGATTTTCACCGTACCTTAGAAAATCGCGTATATCTCGATGAAAATCGAGATAGCCCAATGATCCATATGATTTTCTGAAAGCTCTTTAAATTTCCAACTAACGATTTTTCAACATTTTTGAGCTATCTCCATTCCTTCTTGGTGAAAAAATGCGCATAAAGATGGCCTATTCTCGCTAAAAAGCAATAAAATTTCGCTAAGTTGATGACGTCATAGTGACGTGAAAATGACGTCATCAGAACTTCTCTTATAGCCTATAACACTTTCCCATCTTAGATAAACAAAACCTGACCTCGATCATGGCTCTACCATTCCCCGTTCTGGACATCTCGGCTTTCCAAATTTGCTCCCAATTATCATGCTATATATTATATCTATATTATATCACCCTGTGACACTCGTTCCTCTAATATATACCCTGGCCAGTCTTTTTTATTACCGCGGGGGGTTACCGCCCTGGCCAGGGCGGGAATCTTATATCACCCTGTGACACTCGTTCGTCTAATATATACCCTGGCCAGTCTTTTTTATTACCGCGGGGGGTTACCGCCCTGGCCAGGGCGGGAATCTTATATCACCCTGTGACACTCAAATCTCTAACTTATACCCCTGGCCAGTTTTTTTATTACCGCGGGGGGTTACCGCCCTGGCCAGGGCGGGAATATATCAAGAATGGTCACGAGCGTCTAACACTATAGAGTCTATAACAGCTAAAACGTAGCCCACAAGAAAAGGTCAATTAATTAAATGGTTCTCCTTCTAGCGAACTTTTGGTGCAATTTCAAATAACATTCTGCACTAAACGCTAGAAAGTAACGTAACTATCAGCGATTCAAATTGTAAAGCCAATAACGTCGACAAAATTAAGTGGCTATATCTGCGCCTGTGTCATGAGAGGTAGCGCAGCAACTGGGAGACATATGGGGGACAAAAAGTGAATTTGACGAAAGACCCAAGGGGGGACTCCCTCGAACAGGCGATTGTGTGTCAAATTGACTGCTAATAGGTCGGTATAAAATACAAATACCCCATGATTTATTCATGAAGATAAACCACCTGAAGTGGACAACATAAGTAATTACTGATCTCATAACTATTCATACATATCACAAGCTAAACAGAAAGGTGCATGATGCTGTTTATAACGAGATATATTCTTGACACACTTCGCAATTATATGTATTGAGGTTATATGGAGGGGGTTATAGTTCCAACAAAAGAAGAAAAGACGCGATATATTCAGAGTTCTCAGACCCAACAGTCAACTCACACACACGCCACAAATCAATGTTAATTAGGTAGCACAATTAATCAATTAAAGTCTAATAGCGCGGTGTGAGGGATTGTGGTTTGAGCACAATACGTGGCGTGCGTACACTGACCGCACCTCGGCGACTCTATCGTGATTCATGCACCTTGTTAGAGTCTATACAAGTCAAGTTAGAAGAGTAGGCGATCCAACGTAATCAACTCACTATATAAAATCATGATAATGACGTCAGTATCATATCTAACTATCATTTGAGTGAGGGACCAATAGAGGGGAGGTAGGTAAACAGAATATTGGGGAAATGAGGGATTTGACTATTCGAGTCTTATATAATTAGCTACACGAGCCATGCATGTGTTGTGGTTACAAGACCGACATAAAGCTGAGAAAACAACAGACATTCCGTTCGTGCTAATAATTGGTAACAGGGAGATTGACTCATCAGGGGATGGAACAAGGTGCATTTGCTCGGATTGCTGTGATTTGAGTCCTTCAGATAATTAGAAAATTTCTGGGAGAAATATTCAGAAACGATTTGATTCGAGATAGATGCATGAGTCACTGGCCTTGAGAACTACCTATAGTCCAATAGATACTTGATGTGCTTATTATGACACCCAAGTTTCTGAGTTCATTTCACCCATATCCAGCTAATTCGAATAAAAATCTCTGATACAGCCTCTGTACCGTAGTACGTACTTAAACGTAGTACGTACTTAAAAACACCAGCTTAAAGTTATTGTCTGATGGCACAGTGCAGTGACACTATAGACAGACACAAGTCCATTCTGTCTACAATTCTACTTCACACCTGTGAACATAATGTGAGCTCCTACTTCTACGGAAAATATGATAACTGAGCGAGGCTACGGCTTCAAAAATCAAAACTCATTTAATTCCCGTTCGGTGACATCTTCAGCTTATATATATACCACTCTCTCCGAGTGTTATACAATCTGTAATAACACTGATTACGCCGACAGTATGAGGATGACACAATTAGAAAGATATGCAATATATATCACGGATTTTCACAAAACGGTTCAGAGAAAGGCGGTTCAGGTTCGTACCACAACGAGACTTGTTAGATACGGCACACGAAGCAGGGTTGAAGTGGTAAATAATGCCTAATTTTAGTGCAATATGTATTAAACTGTCAAGAAGAAGAACAGGGCGTGATTCTCGAGAATAATTATACACAATATAACCAGGGAGGACAATTTGAGGAAGAGTAGGGGACGCCTGGAATTAGGAAGATTACTGGTTAAACGACCATTAAAACCAGAGTTGAATATATAAACATTACATTTAAACAGCCTCCTAGAGGTCGCGAGGGAACAATAGGCCAACTTACTGCCATTTAAAACAGTGATACTGGCGCCACTTCGAAACGCTTATTATTCTACGCCACGCGGTCTAAAAAATGGAAACTAGACAATAAGGATGCATATCAAGTTAGCAAGTCGAACGGAATACGGATCTGCTGATATCAGTCAAGAATTGACAGGCACTAAATTTAAGTGCTTGTATATCACTCAAAACAAGCTCTCTCGGCCGTCTGTTTTTGTGGCATCTGCGCAGTGTGTGGACAATGAATTAACTTGATAAGCTCAAATTTCGTGGAAATAAGTGTCAGGGTCTAGACGATTTTAATGGAACAGAACTGGCACAACGCAGACTCTGATCAATTAGTAGAAACATCAAACATATGATTGTGGGACAGGAACAAAAGAAATTTATTTCAACTTCGCTTTTATATGCATGCCCTAAGAAGAAATTTTCAGAAACTCATTGTGACAGATCAAAAATACGCATACTTTCATATGCAGTCGGTGGTGGAATCGTTCTTCTTCATCTGAACTGAGAATCATAATCTTGAACGCATTGAGACAAATGACAATAAAAACTAAGCGATGCGATGTTTCAAAAATGTTGCAAATCGTAATTACACGAAAGAAGAAAATAAATCCCATTCATCCTCGTTAATGACATAATGTCTGGAAATCTCAGGACTGGGAGCGGTTTTCCGAAGCGTATCACACCGAGACGGGTAATGTGAGGAGCAGCGGCGCGGGCATCGGCTAGTAACCCGGTCACATGTGTGAAAATTAAATCTTTTACAACTTATAGATTCATATTTAGCAACAAAGATATTTAAATATATATCGGTGCTCTCGCGTACGAAAAATGGGCGGAATTAAACGCCCTTTTTATTAGTGAAAAACAAGGTGCTCTCAACCGCCTTTAATACTTTCACGGCCACACTCTCATATAAAAATATCTTAAATTTCGTATATATTTAAATACAATATATATTTTCCAGTTCTATGTAAGAACATAAAGAACGCCAGGTGCAGAGAACTTTAACTTTAAATATTCGGCGAATGACCGGTGGTTGATGATCTTAGCTGGAGCTACCTATTTGAGAGATCTGCTGCCCCTCACACAAAGTGTGCCATGCTCCACGAGCAGGAGTATGGTTAATAGGCGGTTATACAATATACGGCAACAATTTGATGCTTTTAGCTGTGATAGTGACAAAATTCCATGATCAGCCGATTTTTGATGCGAAATTTAAATGTACCCAACCACGCAGAGTGTGTAACAATATACGATAAACATATTTGCAAACTTAACATCCATACATTCAAAATTTCAAATAGATGATGTACATCGTACATTTCAAATTCAATATCATACGCAAAAAACATACAAACCACTTTTCTGTTATCGCATTGACGAAAACGGTCGCTACAAAATAGCAAAAACCCGCACCAACGCGCATTAAATCGCATTAAAAGGCACAAGTTTTATTGAATGAGGGGTGAAAATTATTTTCTTTTTTCTGGAAATCCCCCACACCCTCGCTAATGTCCCGACTAATGCCCGAACTAATGCCCTCGACGAGAGCTAATCACCAGTCGTAGCACGAGCAAAACATTAGCACAAGTTCGATTGAATGAGTTTTAGAAAATTCAGAAATTCAAAAATATTATTCAACGATAAAAACTCTCAGTCTGATAGAAATAGTTATCGTGCTCGAAAAACAGGCGCTCCAACATCATCAATTCACCACTTTAAACCTTGACAATTACGTCACAATTAGGAACCATCTACACAGTTCTGAAGAGTGAAATAATCTTGTCATTAGCTCGTATTATCAGTCACATCAGGAGCTATATCACCCACACAATGAAACCATTGAGACGAAGTTAGAGTGGTCCCCAGGCGTGAAGTGGTTCTTTGAGTGGTTCCGTGTCCCTGCCACACACCATTATAACATTATCCATCCCCCTTATTAGTATCGGCTTGGAAACCCTAATCGGCGGCGTATGAGCTTACCCATAGGATCGCGAAATAGTAATGAGATTGTTGACCAACCAGCACGAAGGCTTTCGGTTGACTCGTGCACTGATTGGTCAATTTCAAATGGACCTTTGGGCAAGGTACTAAGCTGTGAATTATAGTCCGTCACTACTATTGGTATATCAAAATTTATAATTACTGTAACCATCTATTGTTCTGGTAGTAGTAAGCATTCCGTGCGGAACAAGATAGAAGAGTCACCTTTTTAAGCAGTTTTAAGTCTTCAAGAGCAACAAGTCTCTTACAACCTCTTGTAACCCTTATTAATCAAGAGTCACAAGTCTTTTATACCATTTCACGAGTCACAAATCTTCTCTACCGCTTCTACACCTTCAAAAGTCAAAAGTCTCGTCAACCACTCTACTCTTGAGTCACAAGTCTCCTTGGAATAGCTCAAGTCATTCCTCTTTTCCTCTGTCTCAACCGTAAGGTAAAATCAAGGAGACAAGGAGAGGTATATCAAGGAGACAAGGAGAGGGATATCAGGGAGACAAGGAGAGGGATATCAGGGAGACAAGATCAAAAGATCTATTGCAGTGCTCCTGTAATGCGCGGTATGCAGGAGATAAAAATAACATATCCCTGATCAAAACAAGACAGTCATCTAAAGCTGTTGCGAAAGTTGACAAGTTGTGTCTTGAGCTCAATGATTGTGATTTTTCGGGCACGTATACATATTATTTACGTTTTACATTTAATAATATTTCTAAAGACTGAACCAAACATAATATAAATGTCGGAGGGGGTAAGCGCAGGTACAAAATCGAGCGAAACGATTGGGTTCGTCTTGTGGAACTGCAGTTTGCTAAGACTCATGGCTAATGATGTATGCCCTGATACCAAGTGCCTTCTCCGACCGATTAAGATACAATGTGCGTCTGATCGAGTGAGGGGAGACATTTGTTTGCAGTTAACAATGACTAGCTGCATTTCAGCGGCAGTCAGGCGAGGTATCATAGCTATTTTCTATATTGCTGCTCCTGAGTGCATCAAACGGAATCACATATTTTAAGTATCACTGGAATATTATTACAGTAATTTTAAATAGAGTTAATGCGAAGAATAAACCATAGCTATGTGTAACTTTTATTTGTTATTAAGCTGCTAATTGACAATGACTAGAAGTACGGACCATGACAATTCTATTCTGAACGACCCTCTCTATGTTGCAGAAAAACAATATAACAACCTCCTCCAGCAGCTGTGTCAATTCACAAGTCTGAGAAACTCACGATATCTTATACATAACATGGTCAATTGTTTGGGGACATTTTAAATTAAATTCAAGAACTACTGCTCTGGTCAGAGGTCAGATCATTGTACTAATGTTAAGTTCCACCTGTCTGCAAACAAAAAAAAAAGATCACGCTGTGAAATATGTTACGAAAGTCAGATCATGGCAGTTGTCCAACTAGAACGTAGATTCTGACAATAGATCCTTAAAAATCTTACAAGTCATGTCTTGCAAACAATAGTGCATTTATAATGTGTGATGCGTCTCATAAATCATATAAATGCAAAGTTGTTCGTGCAAAAGTTTATAAATTTGCAACTGTAGCAACGGAAAACATGATTTTATGAACTTTAATTTTGAGAATAGTTTTCGATGGAACTTATAGCGGGAAATAGAAAATAATTGATTATTTGATAGGCCGATTTAAAATCAAGGATTTATACCGACTTAAATCAAGAAGTTCCACGTGGGACAGAGATATCAATATTAATCAACAAATAAATGCAGTTAAAATAATTCACTATAGCTGCAGCGAGTTCAGTGAAATAAATTAACATTTGTCTTGGAGGGGGAGGGGAGAAACATACCTAACGTCTCCCCTTAACAAGTTCCAGCAGACTCACATAATTCAGGGGTATATACCACTAAATATATATAAATATATGTGAGACATGGACTGTGAGGAGGTAATAGGCGAGTAGTAGTGACGTAATTATCATAGGTTTAAGTGCTGAAAAGATGGGAGAATCCGTCTATTCGTGGGATATAACTATGTCAGGAGGGGAATATAATATAGTAACTTAACATGCAAATATATAATGGACTTTATTATTCTGCAGTTATATAGCTTGGTAACAAGTACAGAACACCCCATTATAACTTGGTTCATTCGGGGGATTGGGTCAATTTGTTAATCAATTCCTCCTAGGTGATAATACAGAACATTATATTTGAATTTTGAGCGGAAAATGAATTGCTTTTATTATTAAAGCTTATCTCTCTGTCTGCGTGATATCAATATTAGCTTTGAAAAATCACAGATATCCCAAAAAGGTCTCCACAATACACATTTTCAAAAGTTTGGGTAGACACAAGAATTGACGTAGAAAGCCACTGGATGTCTGGTGTCTATAAGAAAGAGAACATTGGAATTATATGTTGCCGCTCATTTGTTCCTATGTTCCTCCAGGCTTCGAATACTTTGCAACTACTGTATGTAGTAACTGGCTATAAGGGGATGTCATACAAAGTGAATACGTAGAAGTAGACAGAGTTCGAAACTTCGTTAATATTTTAGATACAGTTTATTGCAACAATTTGTACATGGACGATTATTAATGCTTTCGACAAAACTCAAAAGTGAACCTAAAGTATCGGAGAAGCAGCAAAAAAGAAGTTCTTAAAACTGAGATCTTGAAAAATCTGGAATATCATTAATATGAATATCATTACACCATTCAAATTTCAAGATAAGAATTACATAATCATCAAGGTATGATCAATCCCAATTGAACAAAATCACAACAAATAAATCTCAAAATGACACAATCCAGGAAAATGGTAGACGAGTAGAAGGATTCTGCACAGTCACATGACCAGAACTGAAGGCGCCAGAGCAGAACGGCCCTACAACTGCAATCAGCGAGAGTCAAACAAGAAGGGCGGATATCAGCTCAATGACGGCACATTCTGTGAGGACCTACACAGTGCTAGGCTCTAGTGAGACGCGTACATAGTGGCACATATAGTACAGACAATGTGCTGAATAATACAGCAGCTTTGCACCTATTCATCAGATCAAGGCTGTGTGCGGTCGATTGATATAACAATTTATATTCTATAACTTACTACTAGTCAGTGATATATCAAGCATTGGAATTAATAGTATCAATAACCGATTCATCCTCAGCCATGTGTTAAACATGTACTACATCATCGGCAGAGAGAAGGGGAGGAGGACGGGTTTGTGTAGGAGTTGCTCACACAAATCATAGAGGATGAAGAGAGAAGAGAAATCAGAGAGGAGATAAAGAGAAGAGGGGTCTTTTATATCAGAGAGATGTGTTTAAAAAAGGGAGATGAGACATATGTGGCACGCGCAGCGCTTTTTAAAGGTCATTATAGTCCGATATATTTTCATAACATTATACAAGAGACGTTGAATGAAATGCATTTTAATATATTTTGATCGAAATGCATACTGTGTGGTGAAGTTAAGATATACGTATGCGGTTTGGCGGGTTTAAGGAATATCAAAACTTTCGTTATCTTCACAATACGTTATTGACTGCCAAGAATAAAGATCGTTTGAATTTTGGGACCAGATTCAGCGAACAATTCCTCCGTATTCATGGAATATTATTCTTTACAAGCATAATCTCTGCTCCCAAACCATGGTGAACAGTTTTATCGAACATTTTAGATCTAGACGGAGGGCGGAAATTTTAAAATTGGTGTAAAACGAGAGTTCATTTATTCATCATATTTTATGCAAACTTAAATCTCGCTCGAATTAACACGGGTTAATAATGTTTTATCTTGTGTGGTATGAATAAGTTTAAAACAGGATTTAAGTCTATTAAATTTAAATTTGTGCCTGGACATGAACAGTAAAATATATAAATTTAATGATGATCTCAAAACGAAGAACAACGTGAAGACAATGATACATAATATTTGAGGAGCTTATGAATTATTATTCGAAATCTTACGAAAATTTTTAGGATTCCTCGTTTGAACGTACGTCTGGCGGCGGCCCCCAGGTTCATTTAAAACGAAATAATTTGCCAAGATATTGTGAAATAAAACATTCCGTGTGTGTCAGGCACCGCTTCTAAATAATACGAAGACGATCTATTGTGCTCCGTACCAGGAGAGGCCAAACGTCAGAGAGTTACACGGCCTTAGATCACACTTCAGAGATGTGCTAGGACCAACATGGGTTCAGGTGTAGGAGTGTGTGTCCTAAGGGAAATCCTAAAATAGCTGCTCCTAGACAATTCTTACTGCAATATTCGTGCTGCTCTTTGGAATTTGGATCTCTCAGAATAGAATTCAGGGTTATAGTTCTTAGGTATGTAGGTATGTATCAGGTCTCTGCGAGGTTATGTTATATAGGAGTCAAAGGCCAAATACCTTCTTTGATAGTCACATCATGAGTCACATGGCATGATGTGAAGTGGTATCTGAAATTCCGTTAGCACCATTTAACTACACATAAATAACCACCTAGTACAGTTAAGGTAGAAGGTTAACGTAGAACAGTTAAGGTGGAGCTGCTAAACAATGGTTGGTTGTTACAGATCGTAGTTACATCTAAAGCAACCCAAATGAGAAATCCAGGCTCATTTGAATATCTCTTACTGTAGAGAGTATAAGATGAGATTCAGGTGATCCTTTAGGTACAAAGAAGATAGAATAAGCACATGCACCGAAGCAGTAATTTCGTATAGTTTGAAGCAAATGATATACCAAAGCAGTAAGAATTGGTTAGAAGCAGGTGGTCTAAATGTGGAAATGATATCACACTTTAGAGCTTTAGGTATCGATGAAAACCTTGGTAATAACGATAGGAAAAGGAAGTGATGGCAAAAAGTTTTAAAACGAATATTTTCAAAGGAAGTGACGGCAAAAAGAAGTTTTACTCCAAAAAATCATTTTCAGTCGTTTGGTGAATAACCAGGCCGAATTTAAACAGAATTCAAAAACCGTTTCCTCCGAAAATTAATGCTGTTGTGATAAGTAAAGTGTGATTAACACAATCATGGCAAGCGTGTCCTGCAAAGTAGACAGACAACAACAATACAAAATCTCTAGTCGTGTGTGTCCAAAGTGACGTCAGAGTGCGAGAAGTGACATCAACAACTGGCTGTTAAACATACACATAACACACTTCGTTTGGTTAGTGCAAAGTGTTAAAATGATATGGCTCTCTGCACACACTGTGCACACAGCTTGATATTCTAGAACAATGTAGGAGGAGGAGGATGAAAGAGAGTGAATAAGTGGTGAAGTGTGCAAGCAATAATATACCGGTAAAAACACTTCCTGAATCTTGAAGTTGTGTTTTGAGAGTTTAAAGTTGTACGGAGTGCGTCACATGCAGAAAGCAGAAGAAATGGTGAAGAATAATTCATAATAACACTTCCCACGCGAGAGATTAAGGCAATTTTAAAGCTTGCCTTAATCATGCTTCAAAATTACAGTCAATAAGGAGATTAAATTATTTTCAAAGCCGGCAAAAATCTAACGAACAATGTGACAAAAATATAAAGGTAGTAACTTAAAAGTTAAAAGTCTTCGTAATTGATTACTCGCTCGGAGAACCGGGAGTTTTGATTTTCGCTAAGGATCCCTTGAAAGGCTCTTACTATGGATTCCTGTCTGACGAATGATAAAGTTCCCCGTGATAATATTATATGTAGGTGTTATAGTTATCAACAACGATGTTAAATTTAGATATATTCGACTTCAGGAAGCATTCATTATGTTTAGTCGCTACTGTGCCACGGGTAACAAAATCAAGCATTCGCGCCAGGGGACGAAGTCGTAGAAATATTAAATGCTACAGCACAAATACCGTGAAAATGTAAGATTTTGCTCGGGTAACTCAGCAGCAGCTATTTACATGCAAAGCTTTTACTGAGTAGCCAACTGTGAAAAGAAATGGCGGAAAATTCGAGGATGACGATCACCAACATCGCACAGAAATAGACACTCCAGCGTCATCAGTTGGATACTTTAAGCTATGATAATGACGTCATCTCATTCGCAAATATAGGAACATCCGCACCTTATGATCTCGTGGTGATGATGGGACTAAAAATAACCACATTTAGCAACAGCTGTTACACGATAAAGCGAGAGATGGGCAATTTGATAATTTGAAAAATGGTACTAGGACACCTCAATCTCAACAATTGAAATTTCCGTGAACACTCCTTTTGTTTTGACTCACCGATCAGTCAAATACTTTATAAAAGTAAGTGAAGCATAACGTGAAAACGAATTTACCCACTTTGTCAAAATTTATCCATTTTGTCATTCGAGCGTTTCGAGAAGAGGAGGGGGCGAGCAAATCACCAAAATAACTAAGTTAGAGCGTGGAACAGTTGGAACAGTACTTAATATATTAGTACAATCACGAAGTTATATCATACTTCATAGAAATAGAAACCACCGACAAAAGAGGGAAAGGGAGACAGAGAATATATCACACTCGTGTTTAAATCGGTGGTTGAGAGTGACATCATTATCAGAGTTTAGAATTGTGTATTGATAACGTTACACCACCTACTATATATTTCGTGTGAGAGAGAAAGAAACAAACACAAGTCACACGAACAGTTGAACTGTAACAACCTACCTAATCCAATAGAACACTGTTATTGTTCACCCGTCTACTCAGTATAGCGTGACGCAGGTACACCAATATAGCTCCCAGTGATGTCAGAAACTCACAATTCTAAACTGTGATAGTGACGTCACACCATACGACTGTTAGTGGTTTTTATACCCCGAGCATAATGTAAATGACGTCATTGCGTGCATATCATATTCTATATGGAACATTCCTATAAGTACCCATGCCTGGCGGAAAGCAACAAACCCTTTGTCCAACGCCATGGCACTTCACAGCTGGTAAATGGCACCGAACAATGTGATCAACCGAGTTGTCTTGGAGAAGAAAGAAAACGGTTCCCTTTCAGAAAACTTATTGTACTATCCGAAAAATAGGTTGCAAGGGAATACAATGGTCTCCCAACCTCTATCTTTCCATCCCTTCGAGTACTGAAGATGAAGTCACTTTGACTTGCCATTTATTTGTTCGCGCTCCATAGAGATAAGTGGTATCGCTCCACCTTTGAAGGCATGAAAACAGCTGTTCTGCAGTATTTCCCGAGGCTTTCCACGAATTAAATTAGTAGCTAATTATATTGAATGGAAGAGCTGTTTATGTAACCATACCCATTTGTCCCTTTCCTTTGCACTAAAAGCGGGTGCCGCGCGCTCAAAACCAGATAAATGTACGAAATAACAGCGGCGGCGAAGTTAAATGGCATACATAAATCCACAGATGGTAGAACAAAATTTCAATATTATATCAAAACAGAAAACGAGGCAGAATTAATTGAAAATTACCTCAGATTCAAGACAATGTAAATAATACTACACATGTCCAGCAAGGCACTTTATGATAATAGCTTACTTTAACCAGAAACTGAATAGAATATACTACAACTTTATTTAGAACACGGCGAGACGGACTTGGTACTACCGGACTTGGTACTACCGGACTTGGTAGTACAGGACTTGGTAGTACCGCTCACCGCTGGAACGAAAGTAAGGTGGAACTTGGAGGGTGAACGGATGGAAATGAAGAAATTCGACTGACTTAGTAAGACCCAACGTTATAACTCATCAACTCTACTTATTAAGACGCGGTGATTATCAGAGAAAATAGGCAGTTCAGCGTCATCAACTGACTATTCTAAACCCTGATAATGACATCACGTCCTCTGTCAATTAACAGTTCACAGAGTAGAGTCTGCAGAATACAGCAGTTCTAGACTGTGGTAAAATAGTACCTGTTGCAGCGGGCTTTACTTTCGACCAGATTCACAATTAGAAAATAAGAAAGGAGGCCAATATGTCAATTATGGAGTCAGCAAATGGGTTTTTAGCCCAAAATCGAGCGTTTTTGCTGTCGTAATCATAAACAGTGAAAATTTCGCAAGTCTGAAAAAGAGGCCTATTCATTAAACAGGCTTCGTTCACAGCTTAGCGATAGTATCCCGTTTTTAAGGTGTCATAGGCACAAACTTACAAAGAAATCCTAAAAATATTTAACTGAGATACTACTACTACTAGTTGGATACCTAGAGGCATCCGACTAAATACCGGGAAATGCCGGGCCATTTAGCACGCGTTCAAAAACCTAACAGGTATCCTAGTATCGAGTCCGGCCTACAAAGGTTATTCTTGTGTTTACTGAAGCCGTTAATTATCAAACACATAGAAATGCCGCCCGCGACTCCCTCTCAAAAAAGATAAAATAGCTGGCATATATTTAAAACAGTCTGTCCTTAACAATTTTACAAAGGGATGTTTTGATACATTCAAAATAGGGTTTTACACAGGTGACAGGCGCGGGAAAGTCCTGGGAGATATAAGGAGGCGTCTTCTTAGAATTATACAATTAAAAACATTTTCCAGGGAAGTGGTTTTATTAAAAGTAAGGACTGAAGCAGATGATGGGAACTGATAAATACCAGACGAGACTCCTTTTAAATTGGTATTTGATGTGTGTCATAATTTCAATTCATAGATCAAAGTACTGGATTATAAAGGTCGGATAATGAACGAGCAATCGTTAATTTGCGGCTAAGTGACAGACAGAGGACATCCTGCCCACAAAATTCAACAAACAAGCACGAAAAAAGCTGAGGGACTGCGCTTAAAAACTGATAAAACAAATTATTGAAGACCATTTATATTGGCACAGATTATTGTTTTCTTTCCTTGTGGCTCTTATGCCAAAACTTACAAAGTTGAGACTACGTTGACTGTACCTACTGGTAGTTTAACCGAAATTCAGAAAACACAGATTATTGTTTTCTTTCCTTGTGGCTCTTATGCCACCCTATGTTCTGTCCTTTCCTCCCCAAATGAGCCACAAAGTTGAGACTACGTTGACTGTACCTACTGGTAGTTTAACCGAAATTCAGAAAACAAAGCGAACTCTTCGATTTGTAGTCAGCAACGCAGAGCCAAAAGTAACTTAAATTCGGTTTGATGAAATACTATAACCTTGAACTAAACATCGCGTTCAACAGCCGAAGCAAAATACTAAAATACATTTTCATCATCTACTTATGTTCAGCAACGAAACAATGCAACATCTGCACACATCGCAACTCGAGAGATACTATAGAGCACTCAAACAGATGACCGAGACATATAATCGATATTTTAAAATCTGTAATATATTAAATAGATACTTGAATAATTATATTGTGAATTAGGGCGCACGATGGCTGGTCAGCAACACAAATCACGGTCCATCTGCAGTATGCGCGCGAATTATGCATGCTCTTTGATGTCATTATCATGTGTTAAAGAAGATAGTTGATGAGGTCAGATTACCAACATAAATCCTGCCACATCTAATTGTCTTGAGAGGGGCTAATATAGACACGGGAGAGCCAAGGTTCAGACCCATCAGACACAAATGAATAAATACGTGTATTTAAGTCGGCAAAGAGTTTCGCTGTACATTTTAATGTTATTTTTCAAGAGAACGTTCAAATTATGATTGCATATAATTACAGAACCGTAATAATTATACGTAATAACAACGACCAAATTATGTTTTATATTTTGTACATATACCCAATTAGTGAGCTGTAAGTCACGGCGCCATGTGCTGTAAAATGATTGAAAACGCCCACGGAATTCGAATGATATTTAGAGGACACAGAATGCACAGAATTTTCTCTGCCTAGAACATGATATATTCTGAGATTGGCGTAGCACTATAGTGCAGCGGCTGTGTCTAATTGCACGAAATTCGTCAATTATCTCGTCAAGGTCTGAAATAAAGGGGGATCACAGCGTCCTTCGTCAGACTTCTGCGTGTTCTAAATCATAGACTAACTCAGCCGTCTTCAGCAAGTGCAGTTTGAAAAGAGTGAGATCTTTCTCTACAAGTTCATGTGTGGCAGGAGGAAGTGTGCTCTAATTTAGGTGGAGTCTGAATAAGAATTAAAATGAGATCTAAACTGAGCTGTGGCGCAAGAACAGAGGTTAACATCTCAGCTGATAATTTAAAGGCCATGGAGAGAGGGAGAGAGAGGAAAGTCGAAACCCGACATAAATCTTTTGCCAATCAATCGTTTGCCTTGTTGCTTTAAACGGCCACCAACTACAAAAGATCAAACCCTCCAGATTTATTATCCGGATTTTAACTCTTTTATGACGATAATAAAGATACAATTAACGATATAAACGAAATGAATCAGAAAGTTTAAACTGTTACAATCACAGGAGATATATCTGCTGGGTGCTGCATAAAGGCGTTTCCATGTCAGAAATTACCGCTTCAAAGCATGAAAATAGCATAAATATAACCGCCTACCATCCAAGGTGTGCAATGACTGGTATAGACACATGAAACGTCATCAAGAAACAAAAGTTTAAACGTTTTCTCAATTCTATCCGACATTTGAGAAGTCACTACCTTGCACGATCTGTGAATTACTCAGAAATCAGCATATTATTATGATGCTTTCATGAAAATCAGCCTTTAAAATTTTAGTTCTTTAAACTTTCTCGGAAAAATAATCAAGAAATAAAACAAAAGTATAAAACGTCACGAAAGTGGGAGTTTCTGAATTTCAGTCAGAATATTACAATTATAAAAGAAAACGTGAATATCGTGCTGTTGTGCTGAGTCTAGAGCCAACATAATATTCAATTCAAGTGAACTTACCACGTCAAATCGTGAGAATATAAGTTAAAACATGGGGCAAAAGGTGAAAACACACATAAAGATTAACACCCCCATTGTTACGTAGCCGTAATTAATGAAATTCACGTTAGGGGAGTGCTGCAGTCACGTGGCATGCCCTGACCAATGAGAACGCAGGATTACCCCAACACACCAATCACGTGAGAGCAACACCAGCCAATCAGGGGCGAGCACTGGACTGGTAACAAGGGAACTGTCAGTACCATATGTTTTCAGTACTACAGGCTCGTCCCCTTTATAATATGCCTTATCTTAGGTAGTTTGTGTGTCGCTAAGGTATTGTCATGGAGAGAAAATCAATCAACACGCTGAAATGATCGAAAATGGCCAATCGAAACGGTTGAATAGTCAATAATTGCAGCCTGTTGATTGGTTAATCACTCCTTAATTGATCTCCTGGCAGGGGGAGAGAACAGTGATGAGTGGTTGTGATGAGTAGAAATAATTTCTAAAAATAAAATGCTGTTATATGGTTTTAGGGGACAGATAAAGGAGTAACAAGCACATAGCGCAATATGGCGATGAGATTTTGATGTATTTGTCACGGTTTTTGAGATTAACCTATATTTATTGATACATCAAGTGAGATAATCATTGCCATAAAACATGCAATCAGAAATATGGCAGAGATGATAATGACAATTTCAACATGATACAAGCTCGAAAAAAAGCAAAAATCTCATCAGATCGTTCAATATCGTCTTCTCGAAAGAAATTGGCAAACACGCCCTCATTAAAGAAAAATGATGACATGCAACCAAGGGCTCATGTCATTGACAAGATCTGTTACTTATCTAACAATAATTTATCTATTTAACTGGAAAATCATCATGTAACGCACAACCACAATTTAGCATGACAAGCAAGCCAGCCGGTTATGAAACAAAAAATAAAAAGAAAGTCTGCAAAAAGAATTACAACCTAGGCGAGGGAAACATGTGAAAATCCTGGTTTTTCTCACGGAAGATTGAACATTTCCCGAAAATATGCATTTCCAGCTTTCTTCTCAAAAGTCAGAGACAAGACCGGCAACTTTGTTTAATATTTGTGTTCAGATTTGGCTTTAATAGTGTAACAAGGATGTCGCTAAAGCGATTTAAAAATTGCTGGCAGTAAAGAAATAATGACCCAACGTACTTTAATTAGGATCCAGAAATAACAAGGTACTGAAATGTTGACAATGCAAATTTGGGAATCAACACAAATGTCGGGTAAAATCTGGATACTGGAGCAAACCTCCAAGGAAATAAGTAATTTGAGCAAATCCTCAAAGCAAATTGATCAAATAGTTAGGTTTTGTCGATCGGATCAACAAAAATACACTCCAAGTTGATCAGATCCTCAAATTCAAACCTTCGTCAAACACGTATACAAACTAAAAACTGGTAAAGGATCGGGGACGGGATGGAAGGGTGCCACGCACTACTACCCCCAAGGCCCAAGCGGTGCCAAGCAACAACACAGGTCACGACACAGACATTATGCGATAGGGAGTGACTTCATTATAAAGCATTTAGGTGGTGAACTGATGACGCCAAACCGCCTGTTACGCTTGAGAGATGGTGTGTGGAGGGAGTCAGGGCGAGCTTTTGTCAATGTTTGTGTTTATAGTTGTGAGGGTGTTTGTTTGTCCGAGGTGTGAGTGTGTGTATCGAGGCTAATGGGAAATGGGGCACACGCCTGCAAAGAACTGGAAGTAACATGCACCTGTAGTAGCCCGTGTGGTAAGCACCCGATTTAGAAAATCCCCGAAAATCGACCTGAAATCTCCGAGATTCTCGGAAATTCAGTACGTTGATCATCATACGAAAAGAAGTCAAGATGACGGCGATCAAACCTATTTTAATTGATGAGCGTCAACATTTTAACTCAATAACGTCTTTAGGAATTAGGATACGATATTATATGGATACACCGGACCGCTTCAACCGTATCAATTAAGTACATACTAACGAAATAATAAATAGAAACACTCAACACGCCCTCTATCAAACGAATCCCAACCCACATATCCGATATATGAATGGGTACCGAACAGGTCATTGCTCTTCTTGCAGAGTTGCTACTGCACCCAGAGTGGCAAAGTGTAATGCTCCCCTTTATCACGTGACTTGGGGAAACGCTCTGATTGGCTCACGCGTTACCACGTGACAAGATGCGCGGTTTCCATTGGTTACGCGCGGAAGTCACGTGCCGGCGGAGTCCCTATTTTTCAGATCATTTGTGCATGATGGCAATGATAGCTCAGTAGTATAATGTAACCACCGGTGCGTAAAGTGGGAACACCCGTGGTCGTGTACAGTTTGCCAGAGGTCGGGTAGAAGTGCAATGCAGTTGAGAGTGACGTCACTATCAAGGTTTAAAGTGCGGAATTGTGAACGCTGAGCCGCATATATCTATCATGGCTCCCAGATATGGTGGGTAGGTGTACACAGTTCTACTTATGATCTGTGAAGGAGGGTCTACCAAGAGGCATGAACTGGGAAGGGACAGGGACCAAAGGGTCGATTGTATGTGACATTGTGACGAGCCAAAGGGATAATGGTTCAGAGTAAAAAGTAGCGTACAAGGGGGTGCAAACTAGAAGAAACCACGCACTTGTGAACTGTAAAGGTGAGAATATAAAGAGAGGTATAAAAAATGGGTATGAAGAGTGGTTGAAGAGTGGTTGCCAGATGTTTGTGTGCTGGATAGCGACAAATTCTGCGGCATAACAATGGACCAAGCTTTGACATTATCTGATGAAATGGGTACTACTGAGAAGCAATTGTTTTCAACTCAAATGATGGCCTTGTCGGAGCATTAAGTCCCATAGCAGACATGTGTTTCAAGTGTGAAGTACAAAATTTCAATAAGCATTATCAAAAATATAATATAACGAGGTTCCAACTAAAACTAAAACATCAAATGGAATTTTGGTAGCAGCAAAATGTTGTACGCACATGGAAAATTATTGTGGCATGAAATTAAATTGAAATTCGTTTGCTTTCGTCATTCGTGAATTGTTTCTTGTCATTGGCTAGAGCCTGGATTAATCTGTCTAACCCACATTATCCATGTCCATAATTAATTCGTACAATGCAATTAACTCGTTAATTAAGGCTCTAATTAACCTAGTCGGGTCAAGTGACTCGGATAGGGATATCAAGGCGAATCTAGCACAAATCAAACTATCGCTCGAATATTCAGCACTGGGTAAATTCTAATTTTACAGCCGTTCACGTCGAAATTTGTAATTTTAGCAAACAGATTTATTATTAAACATTTTTAAAACTTTACACGGACTTATTAAATTTCAAACGAATATAATATAGTCATCCTAAACCCAGCCACCTGCGTATGTCGTGTCATAACTGGTCAGGTCGATGAGGATTATATAGGACGCCTAGAAATGATAGGAAGTCAAGAGTGACGTCATTATCAAGCAACAAAATGCTGATTTGATGACGTCAAACTATCAAAATCTAAAATTATCACTTTCATATACTGTTATGTTTGGATTCTTTTAACACGTTGACAAATGTTTGGGACGTTAGAATGAAAACACGCGAGTTCGGTATGAAATGATATGACTTGAGGTTATTTTCGAGATTTTGACCGGACATTGTGATAAAAACATACAAAATACATGCGATAGTCGATACCAACAAATTCTATTTTTGAAGCCTGGAAATCCTCTTCTAGAAACCTGGAAATCCTATTCTAGAAACCTTTAAACATGTAAAATACACCAGTGAACGAGCACCCAACTCATGTGGAACACACGGAACTGGTCCCCTCAAATCCTATTCATGAAAGCTAGAAACCTTTTAAACCTTAGGGATCGTTCACCATTGATTACGTAATCAAAACTCATGATTTCAACCCCCTCCCCTCGTAATCAAGTTTACAGTAGCTGTATTTTCTTCAATAACATGTATCATGCATCATTCGAAACCCCTCCGGCCTTCCCCTCTGGAACATTACGTAATATGTGAACGATACCTTCCCAGTGGAGCAGATCACGGGATCTCAACATCCAGTGGATCACGCGAGGATGGCGCAAGATCTCAACAGCTGGTGGGTCGTGGGCGTGAGGGGGATGTTTCGCAATATAATCGCAAAGGATAATGGTAGAAGATGGAGATATTCAGGAAGCGACATTATGTTAATGCGATAATATGCGATAATTTGGGTTTTAGTGGGCTCGACAGGTGTTACGAAGCTTGATTTGCCACAAAACGGTGCATCCAAGTAGATAACGGGTTTGATAATTGTGATGGGTATCCGTATGATTATAAACAGTGAAGAAGCGAGTTTTGTGGTTCTAAAACTTGAGATTTAGCATAGGTGTGTTTATATTCGTCAACTCGAAGTATAGTAGGGGAAGGGATCTACTGCTCTTGGGTGATTTTAAAATGGGCAATTTTCTCCATTCGCCAATTTGGGGATCTTCTGGTCTAACTCAAAGATCCCAATTTCGTGAGTGCTAACACTTTTGTGAGTGTTCGAAAGACTTTCTAATGGGATCGCAGCAGGTGGCAAAGAAATAATTCAGGAAGCAAATGCCTAAAAAGGAATTAAAACCAAATACCACGATTGCTGTCAACAAATTCTTCTCTAGAACTAAATTAACCAATATTTAGTTTACCGTTTAGTTAAATCTAGGAACATGATCGAAGTTCCAGCAGGAGTAATAGGCAGTTTAAAGTGACATCATTATAATATTTTAAGAGATAAATGAATGAGGTCAAACTTCCTTCATTCATTTCCTTGAAGTGAGTCAAACGACTGAGTGGAATATTAATTTAATTAGTGACTGCAATAGCTCAAGTAGCTGCAATGGCTCGGGGTCAGTAGATCATAATCAAAATTAATGAAGTGCATCACAGAAATTACGAGCACGCAAGATTACAGCAAGTTAATCAAAACTCTAATCTCAATCATGACACTTCTTAATCACATTTAATCAGTATAATATTATCATGGAGATAAAAATAGGACATAACTCTATTTTATTATTTTGAGGCTAACAACCAATTGAGAGGTAGCCTGCAAAATAGGATAAAATAATCATATTACATCCCTTAGGATTAATGACCGTTCAAATAAAACCAGTACATATCTATATATTCCATCATATAATGACAGACATCAGAGCAGTTCCAATTATCGAGAAATAAAACAAATTAACAGCTGATTTCGGTGGTACCCGGAGCAAAGCGCACATGTTAGCACCACAACATGTGAGCAGAACAGATTGAATTTCAGCTTGAGGAATCCCATGTCCCCTACACTTGATTATACTCCAGGACATGGCCAATGACGGGGCCTGGAAGCGAGGAGGAGAGACGAAGAGGAGGCGGTGTGAGGATGTCAATTTCCCATATTAAACCATGATAATGACGTATAACATGGTGATGCCTATTTCTCGTGGGAGAAAAAGAGGGCATTCGTGGATACAGCACAATATATAATTTAAAATATATAGTTAAATTTCAGACTAATTGTAAATTACATCATTATCCACATGATCTTGGGGGAAGATACATAGTAATAGAAATTACTGACAAAGCAATTTCACCAAGTACCTAAATGGCAATCTGGACTTCCTCATGTTTATCACGACTCATGAGCATCTCCCCATTTACTTATATTTATATTCTCAATTCTCTTCCCTTGGTTTATACTAACCACGCGCCATGATGCTGAGAATATAGGGGTTGTGAGAGAATAGTTAAAGTTTGTGAAATGACGTCATCATCATGGTTTTAGTGTTCCATTGATGATGTAGAACGGTGTGTATTTCGCACACAGACGATGTAGTTGAGAATTATATAATGTCAGAACCACGGTTCACTGACTGTAATTAAATTATAAATTTAATATGGATTTTAAGTATTTA
Source organism: Beroe forskalii (assembly GCA_011033025.1). Taxonomy (NCBI): domain Eukaryota; kingdom Metazoa; phylum Ctenophora; class Nuda; order Beroida; family Beroidae; genus Beroe; species Beroe forskalii. The sequence goes on along the minus strand of WFMF01000291.1, from coordinate 31,834 downwards.
ACATACGTATTAAATGGAGGGGAGAGACTGAGAGCGAAGGAGACTCGTCAGTATTTCGCCACTCAATGTTTGAATTAAATAAGTGTTAGTGGTTTGATGAATTTAGCAGACACGAGCGAGTGTTAAATAATATTTATTTCACGTGAGGTGTAAATACTGAACAGATTATAATCTATGACATTGTGGGTTATTCCTCTATTTACTTTTGCTAGGAAGAATAGACAAATTGATAGTACTGTGAACTTCATCCTCGAATTCAAGGTACCAAGTAAGACAGAGTCTTTGCGGAATTTTCGATTAATTCATGACATTAATCATCATCAGCTAAATTGAGTCAGGTTAATATTTACATTGAATAGAAGGATATTATCAGTTATCACGTTGTCACGTGTATATCTCGTAATAATTCATGATAAGGTATACATAAATTCATAATCTCTAAGAGGTCTGCGAACGAATATTCAAACATATTTCATATGACAAGTCATAATTCATAGTATTTGCAATACGACGTTACTCCCATACGACTTCATGTTACCCTCACGGGGATGTTGAATAAATTAAGCGGCATCGAACTTTCAGCATCGTTTAACAATAAACCTGTGCTACAGAATACTTCTGTATGAAAAGCGTTTCTAAGTACTTGATGCGAAATTTGTCCGTTTGTCCCCAGTATTTCTACGTCATCTATACTGATGGTGTGCGTAGGATTAGCTTTTATGTGCTCTGCGACGGTTGTAAGTTTACCAGTTGATTTCTGATGTTCTTCTAATCGCTTGATCAGATTCCGTTCAGTTTTCACCGATGTAAAACTTACCACACGAACATGGTATTTTGTACACCACGTTATGTCGCATGAGTTTAGGGGTTTTGTCCTTATAACTGAACCAGTTCATGATTCTGCTGTATTGATTGATGACGACCAGTCGTATACCTCCACCCACCGAACGTAGACAACCTCCGATTGTCTTTTTCAATTTCGGTGGCAGTACCCATGAAGGAAGCTTGAGGTATACTTTGAACTTTTCTGGTCCATACATAGGGGTCCGTTTGGTACGTGTGTAAACATTGTCCGAATATCGTTTTATCTGCCGATAAATGAACCATTCTGTGTAACGTTCATCTTCATCATCGATTTGAGTACTGTCGATCTCCAGTATGCCACAAATATACGAACACACAACTTCACGCCTATCAATCAATGTGAATATAAAGTGCCCTTCATCCTCGTGGGTATGAAGCTCCTATAATAAAACTTAGAGTGTGTGCTTTTCTATACACGTAGTGGAGGCCATTCTCTTCCCTACTGAGACGAATGTCCAAAAATGGCAAGGTACCCGAGACTTCGCATTCCATAGTAAAAGTAATCAAATCTACTTTGATGTTCAGTTTAAAGACTACTCATCGGGAAGTGTTGCATTCAGGAGATTTGTCCTACACTTTTTCGGCCGCTACGTGGATGACACACTGGCTGTGTTCGAGAGTCGGGAGGAGGCAGAACAATTCCTATCATATCTTAACTTGAGTCACAGCAGCATTACTTTTGCTATGGAATGCAGAAGTGCCTTTTTGGACATTCGTGGGTAGGGAAGAAAACCTCTCCCTACGACAACAAAGGCTTTGCACTCCCAGTATAGGCTTCATGACCCACGGAAATGAAGAACTTTCTATTCACATTGATGACAGAGATGAAGTTCATTCATTGGTATCAGATCGTCGTATCAATAGATGACTGGCTGGTGCAAATGTTGATGCTCAGACAGCTCTGAGGCAAATCCACGGACTGAACAGAAAAGTTCAAAGTACCTCAAGCTTCCTTCATGTACCTCGAAATGAAAGACAATCGGTGCCGACCGGGCAATTGAGCTGACTGGTCGTCATCTCAGCTGCAGCAGAACTGTTTCATTCTAAAACTAAACTCATGCGACATAACGTGGTGACAAATACCATGTTCGTGTGTGAGCACATCGAGTGGCTAGAACAGTCTGATCAAGCGATTAGAAGAACATCGAAAAGCACTGGTAAACTCCCTTTTAAAACCCCCCAGGGCCCCCAAACCCAAAAAAACCCTTTGCTTTAATTGGTTTTTTTTAAAAAAAAGATCTTCGTTTCAAAAAACAAATTAAAAGCAAAACCCACCACCGGCATTCCCCCCCCCATTAAAAATTTTCCGTAAACTGATCAAATTGATAACCGATTTAACCCCCCCAATTTATACAAAACCCCCAAAAACCCAATTTAAATTTTTTTCAAAATATCTGGGCCAAAATTTTTTTTCTAGGGGGAAAAATTCCTTTCGAAAATAATCAATAAATGGAACTGGGGACTTTCTAAAACAAAACCCGGTGATTTTTGTTTAATGCATAAAAAACGGAGCAGCCCCAGGGCTGTATTCCCGTGCGGGTTTTACACCATTTGCGGGTTTTCCCCCCCTTTCGCTACGGATTTAAAAAATTAATTTTCGGGTTTTAAACAGGCAAAAATTTAATTTTCTCCTGCCTCAGACGGGTAACGGGGGATGAGGTCTGAGATCTAAAAAAAGGGGGAGGGGGAGGGGGAGGAGGGGAAAAGGAGGAGGGGGATAGAGTATGGGGAAAGGGGGAGGGGAAGGGGGGCCTACGGTTTACAGGGAAAAAAGGAGGAGGAGGATGAATTTGGGGGAAAAAGGGGGGGATGGGAGTATGGGGGTTGGAGGGGGAGGGGAGGGGGGGAAGGGGATGGGGATGAGGAAGGGAGGGGAAAGGGAGAAGGAGATTATGGGGGAAAGGGGGGGAAAGGGAGGGAGGATGTGAAGAAGGGGGAGGGCCCACAGGGGAAAAGGAGGAGGGAAAGGGGGGAGGAGGAGGGGGATTGGAGGGGGGATGAGGGGAAAAAAGTTGGGGAAAAAATGAGAGGGTGTGTTAGAGGGACGGGAAAAGGAAAAAGGTGCAAAAAAAGGGAGGGGAAGAAAGGTTGGTGATTTTTTTGGAAGGAAATTTTGCTTTTTAAGAAAAGAAGATGTGGGTGACGGCTAGAATCAACCACGTTATATTTTTTTAGTTTGTGAGGACGCCGTTGTTTTCGTGTTTTATGTTTTTTAAACGTAAATACATGTTAAACAGGCCGGGCCCTTTTTTCCCCGTCAACGTCTAATTCAAAAAGAAGAATTACGTTTGTTTTTTACCCGTGTGTTTTTAAAAATAATCATTTGCGTTTTAGCCAGAGAGCTTTCCCCCCAAAAACCCCCGCCCCAAAAAAACCCTGTCCAAGTCAACTCTTTTTAAAAAATATATATATATTAGCCCCCCCTTAATTTTAATAACCCAAATTTAAATTTCCCGACCCAGGGATGTTTTTGCCTTTTTTTTCAATAGCCAGCTGCCCTTTGCGGGGAAACCCCCATTCATGTGTTTGAGAGAAAGGGGTATATCTTCTAGAATTTTTAAAAGCGTCCATTGAGCCCTTTTAAAAAGTCATCTGATTGGCGGGTGCCCCTCCAAGGATCATCCACTCATTCGGGGGGCTCCAATCAACTTCAAAAGACCTGCACGATAACCAGCCAATCGAACACAGGGCTTATAGCAATCAACCAATGAGGTGGCTTGAAATCCTACCACCAATCAGAGCACAGACAGCCAATCAGCAATATAAACCAGTTAGCTAATCACGTTAGTGAAAGAAGATCAATCACGGAAACCCTCTCTCTTCTTCTCTTTCTGCCACTCAAAGCCAACTATTTTGACGGCAATCAAAGAATCCTGGATCAACAGCGGGAGAATATCCCCAGTAGGGGATCTCAAAATTTTACACTCTTCAGACTTTTTGGCTCCCCTCAAAGGTTAAGTTGTCAATGGGGCTAATCACTGTAGGTCAATATTTCCTTAGAAATAGGTAATGGGGTGAAATGACTAGAACTAGTCATTTCACCCCATTACCCAACTCAACTATAGTAATAAAATTTATGCCCCTACGCACGACAGATGTCCTTACCACTATAACTCATCACGAATGATGGGCGCATCATTATGATAGTTCAAATGGGGAACTGATGACGTCATGGGCATACGTATCGTTCCCAACCGTTTTGTCGTTGTTGTTATTGGTGTTGTTGTTATTGTTGGAGCTTCCAAAGTGTGATCTTAATACATTAACCGGATTATGATACCTTAACATTCCTCTGGAAGCTGTCACCGTATACCACTTCACAGATCTACTCTAAACGTTCGTCATTATTATTGTAGGGATAAAACATGAAATCATGAAATGATCGCCACGGTTGTGGGAAATTTAAAAACCAAAATTCTGGCTTTGAAAATGGTATATCAGATGTTTTATAAATGATGGCAAAGGTGTTCAGTTTTCTACTTCATGGTTTCACTTCATGTCTTCAGAACGTTTTTTGCAAGATATAAAAAGGCAACGATTGAGCCACCAATAAAATCCAATTATTGTGAAAAATCAGCAGCTTTAGTTATTTTTCAGTAATTGAGATCCAAATAAGGACATGGGTATTTCACAACGTTTAAACACAGTCTGTGAGCGATCACATTTCAGAGCCATCTGTACTCTGTCCACTTCCCACAAGTCATATGTAACGGCGTGTTGGTTCTTATATCAAATTAAGGAATTAAAATAGATTAAATTCTTAGTATCCGCAATAATATTATATGTCACATCGCATGACAGACGGTTATGAGAACGTCATCTTCACCATTGGGAGTGGTAATTGATGACGATATATCACATGTTTTTGAGCCCGATGACATGAGTCGCAAGTCATTAAGCTAACGGATTCCACCAACGTTCTAAAACATAAAACTGTAATAAGAAAAGTGGTTGATTTGATTTCCTAACTGTAGAACTGTCATTTAGCACGGAAGATGGTGACTGGTGAGACGCTACGGCTCACGTACAGATCATGGAGCGATGAAATTGTGACGTCATTATCAGAGTCTAAAATGGACAATTTGTGACATGATCGCTCTGACTTTTAGCAGGACAATGACAAGGATTCGCGTGTTCTCGGACAATGACGAATTCGCTGGATAATATGACGAATGAAACGGTGAACAGTTGTAGGTAACTGAATGTTCGTATTCTGAGAGAGATAAAGAATTAGTCGTATAATTGAATAATCGGATTATCGGAATTTCCCACGTCTAAAAACCACCTGGAATTCTGTTAAAGCGAAGAAAAAATGCCATGTCGCCATGGTCTTCAAATGAATATATCAATTAAAAAGTCCGCACTGCTGCCTCTAGACTTGTAGATAAACAAGGTACTGCGACAAAAAACCAAATGAACATTTCGCTGCCAAAAACACACCTGTATAAGTCAAATCATACAAATCATGACAAGTCGAAAACGAATAATCAGCAATTGACATATTATTATGACAATATTGACGGCATTACGTCGTGATAGATATATTGAAACGCATCTTATATAGCGACACGTCTGTAATTCCTAATTGATGACAATGAAGATGTCATTATAACAACTAATTGTCTGATGTAAATTACCACTGTCACATCGTACTAAATGAAAGTATAGTTTCATATCGTCAAGAAACTGTCGCAAGACTGACAAGTATCGTACAGTACAGGACGAGTATAATGACGTCAAAATAACACTGGGATGAAAATCACGGAACAGCTCTTGATCACCAAATTGATTGGAAATCTTCCAATCATCCTGAATGCCGCAATAAAGCTGGATTTCCTCCAAATAACCGCACTCCCTCTCTCTTCAAATAGCTGAGAGTTTTCCCACGACTCCAGTCCCTAATCTGATTTGTGCTCTTCTCCACTTACTACTAAACGGCGCGCATGAGAAATAGGCGAGTAGGATGACGTCATTATCATAGCTCAATGTAGTGAGTTGATGATGCTGAACCGCCTATTTCTCTTACTCGTCGTTTACTACGCTATGAGAGACTGGATCCCAGGCTTACTCACCTCAGGGTATGGCAGAGCACTGCACACCATTCAAAACGAGTTCTAGGCGGCAGGGAAATAAAACCGGCAAGAGCCATTTCAAACTTCAAACCAATCTTTATTGACCACAGATTTTTACTCAATATATATTATGATTTTTCCGTGATGCTTTAATACTCGATCTATTTAATTAAAACTAAACAAAATCTGAAAAAATATTCTGTCTATAAAATAGAAAGAGATGAACAATCAGCGATTGACCATATATCGAATATATAAATTGTATTGGGCCGGAAGGAGTAGAGAACTAAATTGCATTGAATAATGTTAATTGTTATCGAAGTATAGGATAGCGTGGTGTTCGTGAATGGTCTAATTGAAGAGATAATTAAAAAAGTTTAATAATTATATATCAAACATTTTAATATACAAAACTTCGCTCGTTTACTTTTTATGAGTTTTTAAAACCGACTTTAGCTCTATGATATATATACATAGAAAACGCGCCAGTATTTCCTAGGGAATCTATAGACAGACAAACCATACGAATGTTTTGTCAACAGCTGAGAACGCTAAGCTTTTTGAGCATGGCTGCGCGAAGCACTATTCATTTTTAATTATAGCTCACTAAGCAATAATTGAGAATATTGGACAGCAAGGAGCTGTGATTCATGTTATTATAATGTACTCAGCTCTGATAATTGACGTATAAATCCCACATTCCCACGTGCGTATTAGTGTGACGATGCTATCATTGTTCTAAAAGTAAAAGTTAAGCTTCAATAATTGATAAAACAGAAATATGACGCTATATGACATGCTCGCAAATTATTGAAAAGTGGCGGCTTACCCGTAGATCCCTCATCCCGTCATGATTGACATTGACCAATCAGCGCGACAACGAGTGTATTCACAGTCAACTTGCACGTGCTGATTGGTCAATGTCAAATGGACCTTTGGGTAAGCTAATAAACTGCCGATTACAATTAACTACGTGAAAGGCAGTACCACACTCAATTTAATATTTGCATTGCTTCCAAACCCAATGCTTTCCTGGAATACGTCCTGTATGACACTATGACACTTTATTCAAGATCCAATTCATGATTCATGATCATAGAGTACCTTGAATTTAAATTAAATAACCAACTATCACAATTGAGCAAAATTATGAGTAATTGCGTGTCGCAGCTCGGCACTTATTTTTCCAACTAAATTGGCACGGAAAGTGATGCGAACATAACACGATTACATGTTGAGGAGTATATTCAGTCGAAATTACAATAAGTTGTCGTGGTAACACTGCCACTGCACGTGCGAATTCCCATACCAACGAAGGAATGCTACAGTATAGAGCACGTAACAAAAACTAGCTGGTGTTTCGTCATCAAGGGGTATACTGAAGGGTATGATAATGACGTCATCAAAAAAGCCAGTAACGCATACCGATGAATAAAATGTTGAAGTTCAATGGCAGATATTTATGCACTTTGTCGCTATAATAAGGGTGACTACTGACTGGTGAACCTTTTAACAATGTGTACAAAGCGTAAGAACGCATGGAAATAGTTTTGGTCTGCACACGTGCATGCTCCAAAAACTGGAACTTTTACGACTGAAATTGATGAAAATGCTGTCGAGAATACCATTCGAAAGTACTAAAGTCTGAAGAATATTGATCAGAACACGCAGAGCTTCAGAGGAAATAAAACTTTACAAAAAAAGGCATTTTTCTCAAAACGTAGTAAAAGCCTTACGTACGTACGTGTCGCTTGAGCAATCGACAACAATCGAAACTCACTCGGACATGGAAGAAGTAAGCCGTAACATCCGCTGAAGATGGAGGTGTTAAAAACACGTTAAAATAGCTTCGGACAGACAGGATTTCCATAAAGCTTCAATTAAAAAGATGCCGCTTGTCAAAGGATAAAACCGAGTAGCAAGAAATAGGAGGTGTAGCGTCAACACTTCACCATTCAGAATCGTAATAATTACGTCACTCTCAACATGCCATACTACTAATAAAAAGTTAACAGGTTTTCAGATACATCTATTTATCAGAAGCCGCGCGCATAGGCAAAAACGTATGAGGAAGCCCTGCAAGTGTCTCTGGAGTAAGCTTCAACAGATCCATCTTGTTACATAGAGCGCCTGTTATTATTACAACTGTTCAGAATTACTTCGTGAACTTGTCATAGGCTTGAGAGTGTGAGGTTATTACCAGGTTTTAGAGTACTGAATTGATGATGCCTATATATTCAGCTATTTTTCAAAGGCTGGCATATAGTTCCATGTTTGACGCGCGCAAAAAACATCACACAAATTATATATTCAATAATCGGGAGTGGCAGGGATCGCTAATTTACAATAATTAATAATACTTCCTTCAAATTATATTAGAGAGGAATTAGAACTTATATTTCACCACGCATTATGAGATCGTCAAGTCGTGAGTATCACTCGCATGTTAGTACCAGGAGGTTGACTTGGAACGGCCAAAAGTACGATTGAAAAATTATATCACCTACTCAGGTCGAGCAGGAAAAACTGGCCGCTGATTACACTGTCACTTTGATAGTTTTTAGGGATAAACTGTTTCTGTCAAAATGCCTATTTTATTGCCAGCGACATCTTTGAGAGATGGCGGTAGGCACGCAATGGAACTGGAATTAAAAAGGTGACAGGTTAAGTGCGCGGTTGTTCCAGGTGCAATCGAAATTATTGTAACTGAAAGACCGACCTAAATTAACAATTTGAGTTGTATTCTATCGTCGAATTCTTGACGATAAAATATGAATTTTTGCCTTATTGTCGAGCGTTTGAATGGCCACCCAAGAACTGTTTGGTTATCAAATCGGAGTAAATTGGGGGATAATTCGTGCCACTGTCAGCTTTCAGCGTAAAAATATCTATTAGACAGAACAGAATGAAGAGTATATCGGATTCTTACCTCTATCTTCCAAGTCCATCCACATGAATCCTAATCAGTCAATCTCGATTAGCATGACCTAAGTCATGGATTCCAGCTGCAGGACAACTATCCTTAATTCTGGAACAGTTCGTACCAATATCTGAAATGATGAAAGTTGGTGAATATCACTTTTGGAAAACTAAAAAGTCTTATTAATATTCAAAACGTGTTCAGCTCAATCTAAGTCTCCCAATCATTTACATTATCTTTAATGAGGTGCTTTTGAAATTCTAATTCAGCTATATTTTGATTATCATCTTTCTCGTAAATCTCCCATTCCCGTCACTCTCCTCAGCTGCACTCTTGATCAGGCAGCTTGACAGGAAACGTGTTAAGTGCTATTGTAACGGTTAATAGGTCCATTACCCTCCTAATTGGTCCATTAAGCTCTTCAAACAAACAAATTATACCTCTTGACAGATCGAAATTGCTTCCCATTGATTAGACATTAACAAGCAATTTGGATGTTTATCGAACCTGACAAATTGATTTCTTTACTGCAATCGGCAAGCAAGACATCTGAACGTCAGGTAATATGCCCACACGATAAATAGGTGGTTCAACGTCATCAACTTGCAACATTGTGCTATGATAATGACGACATCTTAACAGCCTATTTTTCCCGCGCGGGGCCTAATAATTATAACCTGCCTATCGCTGCCTATTTTTACAACCTGCTAGTCGGGAAGTGTATATCCGGGCAACATGTAGACGATGGTACGGCGTTTAGTCACGCTTAGCGTCGTGGTCATGCCAATTAGTGGTTGTCGTGCCAATTAGCTTGGTTGTCATGCCAATTAGCTGGCTTGTCGGAGCAATTAGGGGTTGTTATGGTAATTAGTCACGGCTTCATACGATGATCATATTCAATCATAGCACCGGCACGAGCACTTTCTTCAGAAGTTTTAACAATTTCCTGCGTGCATTAGCCGGTGAGGAACAGATCTTCGCAGGCCGAATGCTGCGTCCTGCGACAGTCATCTCAATCAAGGAACACTTTCACATCACCTATCAAATTTCCGAAGATGCACAGAACTTTCCGTGTCTTCCCATATCATATCCATAATCTATTCCCGGCCTTGACATAACATGGTACAATTCGAAAACTTTGACTCCTAATTTCCAAAATTTGCTTCCGACTCTCTGGCACACTACTCATTTGAGCCGCGCACGAATACAAACAACTAAAACCACGTCATTATCACAGAATAACGTGGTGTTTTATCGACATGCCACTTCGAGGTGTGATATCACCTCGGCACACGACTGTCTCCCCACCCTCTCTCCCACCAAACATATTCCCACGGTACCCAAACAACTCGGAGTGAGAGAGAGAATGCTGCGTCGTGTGCCATGTAATTTATTACAGTTCACACGCACACGCGTATGAAATATAGACGCAGTTCAACGTCACCAACTCACTACTTTCACTCCTCACAATACCATCACTAACATAGCATAGTTGGAGGTTTAATCACTCTCAGGGAGGAAGAGGAGAGGAGGATGGCACACGTTGTCCACCCTCCAGGCTCCTCCTTCTCCTGTCCCCGCTCAGCTTTTCCCACGACCCAACTCCTATTTGTCACACACCAACTACCTCATCCGTATATAATATGATGCAATTTCCACCGGAGAGGGGGAGAGAGGTAGAAAGAGAGTGAGAAAGAGAGTGAGAAAGAGAGGCGGTATGTGTGCTTATAAATATATGCCATTTCTAAACAAAAACAAATTATTCGCCAGTATTTTCCCAGGGTCCGATCAGCGTGATTGAATTAGGTGCATACTCCAGCTACGGCTACAGAGACAACGGACGCACCGCACGCGGCAGAAAATAACATCATTTTTATTGACTTAAAATAGTGAATTGATGTCGTCACAGAATGTTTTATCCGCTCAGGATCCCGCTCAGTCACCCAGGTAGCAGCTCCGGAGGGGGTGGGGATCCTGCCCGCGGGAGAGGGAGAATCCGGGGCTTAAACCGCGGTAAACAACCAATCAGAGGCGGGAACGGGGGAGTACGCTGGCCAATCAGGAGACAGGACGGTAGAGGGAGTAATTATGTGTGTTTGTGTTGCAAAGCTGAGGATAGTTTCCCACGGTACAGCGAGCATTAATGTAGTTACTGCATCAATATGTCACGGCCCCAATAGCTTAATCTGATCACCAATATATTACATAATATATACGAGCTGATCACGCAAAATACGCGCTTCAAAAGAGCTCAATATTCGGTATTTTGTAATGTGACAATGAGGTCATTCTCAATCGCCTACAAGGAATGCGATTCATTGATGGAGTTAAAAGTGTAATTGTAGGAATCAAATCAACTGGAGACACGTTAGACTTGATACTCTACTAAGTACTCTACGTTGTATTGTTTCAGGTAGCAGATAACACGAGTGAGAAGGAGGCGGTGTGATTTCAGGAGCTCACAACTCTAAACTGTGATGATGACGTCACTCTCAGCTGTCTGCTGTTTATCTTCCAGATTCAAGACATGACAGCGGATGCCGGATAGTGATTTGCATAGTGAATGAAATATGACATGGAAGTGGGTATGAAAATTAAAAAAAAATAAAAAAGAAAACACCTCGGCCAATAATTCGGTAACTTACGCGGTTCCAACCTGGAATTCTAGTTGTCATTCCTACCTCCATGATATCCATAAATCCATTGAATAATTGATCTATCATCTTATCATTTAACAATGATAGAACTGCACAAGGGCTGCTTATCCGTCAGATAGCTGCATCTCATCCAGTTCATCTCGGATTCCGGAGGCTTATCCAATATCTAGCTAATTAGCTAGATATTGGATAAGCCTCCGGAATCCGAGATGTTCATGGTAGGAGATTGCCCACTACTCCTGGGGTAAACGATAAATCGTTTACCCCAGGAGTAGTGGGCAATCTCCTACCATGAACAACCATTCTAGAACTTATGTCATACCCTACTTCTATAGTGATACCCGTTTAATAACTAAGTGCACACTAGGTCACCCACAAACAATAGTCAGTAAAAGGTGACGTCATTATCACATATTAAGGTGAATAATTGTTCATATCAACACGAGCATCTTGTTGTTCGCAGCATCAAGAATGACACAACCATGATAGTCAGCGGCCGTTGAGGGTTCACGGTAAAACTTCTGACCGATACCAATCATATTACGCTGCCGGGTACACATCAGTCATCACTTCATCAATCTCGCGATTAAATGCCCTTCATCAATCTCCAGTTGTGCAGGGAAAAGCCACCTTTCATAAGGGCAGTCCACAACCATTCGTTAAGTGCATTGTTATGCTTGAGTATGCGCTGTTTAACGCAGTTAAGTTATGCGGGAGTGGGTGCAAGGCACATTGGGGTATCTTAAGCTGCTATAACATTTACATTTACAGTGATCGGGATCTTGAGTGCCGCTTAGAGTTAGATGTTACTGCATATTGCTAACGGTCCATTGCGCGCACTGATATCATTGACCTGACCAACGGTCCAACGCAGTCATAGTGGAAGCCGACTGTCGAAAACTCATGAAAACTCCTTTCCCGTCCTAGATCTATCGTGTGCGCAATGCTCGACCGTATGTGTCCCTGTTTATTAATTTTCATGAAAGACACCCTGTTGTTTACTCCCAGTCCCGTGTGCGCGCACAAAATAAAGCTACTAGAGCAATCAACTTCTGGAATCTTGTTCAGGTGGACAGATCTAGATACGTGTTTTGAGTAAATACTGCGCGCATGATAGTAAGTACGGTTTATCATAGATCGGATAGGTATCAAAAGTAAAACATGGGTTTTGGGTCAGGGTGATTTGTATCGGGATTTGCCCTAGGCCTAACTAGGACCCTGGTTACGCGCACGAAGTGCGCGGCGTGGCAAGCTTTTCGCGACGCCCCTGGTTAGGGGAACATCGGGATCTGATCTTGACAGTCGGTCTACAGTAGAACTATAGAGTATAGATGGTGCGACGGTCACATCGTTGATATCAGTGCACTGCATCACTGTAGCCTGAGCGTTCCTCACTTCCTCCAAACTGCCAGTATTTAATCTACGAACTACAGTTCAGAAGTTCAGATACATCCATATCTTTTTGTTACAATAGCTTGCTCGTGCAGTCGTGCGTGAAACATATTAACATAATCAGAAACCTCACGTCCTCAAAGGAGGCCTGGATCATTTGCTCTTTCTTTCTCCGAGTGACGCAAATCTAAATGTTATTATTTCAAATTTCGAAATTTCAATTGCTCATTTAACACGTAAATCCAGACTATTCGTGCGTAGTTAATGAAAATGCAATGATTTTTAAGTGCTTTGCTGTATTGAGGTTGTATAGTAGAAGCAGCTGTCTCGCTAACTTTATGTATCGAATCTAATACGTTAAGTTATAATTGTCAATTGTGGTGGACAATTATTCGTACCGTGAATTAGAAAAATGCACTTCCTTTTCAGGTGTAGATATTTGATTAATTTTTATAGGTATGTGTGGTTTATTATGATAGAAGAGCTGTTCAAAGTACTGAGGACGGATTAATTGTTTCCTAAGGCAATTACTTTGAATATTCCAAAACATAACTTTCAAAGGGACGTGGAGTACGAATATTAAAACTCATTTCTCATTTTTATTCTCTTCTTTCAATAATATTTTATGAAAAATGATAATTAAGAAGGAATGAAAAGAATGAAAAGAAGAAAATAATAAATATATCTTAATGGCGAAAAATGCTTTTTTTGTTTTGGGTTTAATTTGTTTATCAAAGAAATTATTCTAACTTTCGTTTTTGTTTAATTAAAATTTTTTTTTCAAAAGGCTCAATAAACCCCCTCTCTGATTTTTAAACTTTGAGACTTTAAATTGCCCAAATTAGGAAACTTACCTTTGCCCTTTTTTTTAGCTTTTATGTGGGTTCAATTTGAAATTTGACAGACTTTGGGGGGTTGAGGCATTATAATTTAAAGGGCCCAAGAAAAGGGACCCAGTGGTTTTATTAAAGTTATCAAAGACTAGAGGGGTAAAAATGCTCATCAGAAACCTTAATTTTTGCGTTTAAAAACAGTCCCCATTGTTAATTTTTTTTCTCTTTTAAAAACAAGGGGGAAAAATTTTGAATTTTCCCTTTGGAAAAATTGTCCAGAGGAAAATTTTGTGTATAGAAAAAACCAAAAACAAACCAAAATTTTTGGGGGAAAAGGGGAATTTTTTACTTCTTGTTTTCCCCCGAAGGGAAAATTTTTAAAAGAGTTTTAAAAAAAAAAAAAAGAAAGTATTTTAAAATTAATTTAAAAAATATAATATTTAAAAAACCATTATCAAAAAAAGAAAAACCCCAAAAAATTAGTTAGTCCTTTTTCCCTTAAATTTTTTAAAGGACCCCCCCAGAGCTTTTTAAAGGTAAATAATCAAAGGTATATTGATTAATGGGGGCACGACTAACATCAGTTGAATAAAATCGACTGTTTTATTGCTTTTATTTCATTTTAAGCAAGTTACATGAAAAGCTGCGGAGGTTAAATTTCGCAAACCATAATAATGGGATATACCGGCCCACCTTTTGCCTTTTTCTGGGGATTGGGGAGCAATAAAGGGGGCAACCTCTTTGATTTCATTACACCCTGAAAGTGAGGGAAAAGGGGCCCCAAATCAGCAATAAAGTGTGGAGATTGACATGGGGGAGATGGAAACAGAACTAGATCAGTCTTACTAGAGCCTCAAAGTACAAAGCTGATAGCATTAGACCACATACTTTCAAGGCAGGTGCTCATTGAGAGTGCTATAGGGCAATAAGAACTTAAGAAGTAACTGAAACGTATCTTGATTCATTACAAGAATACAGTGAGACATTGATCTACAGCTGTTATTAAGAGTGTTCAACTTCTAGACCAAACCATCAAATCTAACATTTTATGATGAGTGGGGGGTTGCGGTTGTAGTTTGGTACTTTCATCTTGTACCGTCTGTAATTTTGAAATTCATGAATGTAATTTGTCCATATTATATTTGATGGTTTACCTAAGATTTTCATCGATTTTCATATTTCTGGAACAGTTGTCTAGGATGAAAATACTTGTTACCCGGATAAATTAGAATAGTAGAATGTCGATGGTGAAAGGGATGAGTTCATGCGAAATTACATTCACCATGAAATGCGGGGAATGCACCATTGATGACTACAAATAAGTCTCGAAGTTCAATAAAATTGGACGGTATAATTTAGTAATTTTATAATTGGTGTAGTAGCAAACTGTGCAATGATTTCGTGATCAAGTAAACTCAAATTTCCACGAATCTGGATTTAGATTCCCCGGAAGATTCGAGAAGATTTGAGTAATATCGAGATTGCACTCCTTCCGTGGTGAATGATGGTTATGAGACACCACGCACGATTTGTTTAATTAATTTTCAAGTTATTTGCTGAAGTTGTTGAGGAGTTTGATAGTGTTGTTTATTACTGTTTTGATACTTGAAGTTTGATTTGATTAATTTTTGTTACTATTTTGCTTTTAGTGTTGTTTACTTGTTTGCTTCTTAATTAGAGAAAATTTCTATAATCGATAAATTTTGTGCCATGTTAAGGTTAGCACCAATCGAAGTATACTGCATTACGGTATCATTTTCTTTCAAATCTAATCCAAATTTTAAACATCAAAATCAAAAATCAAAATAGCAGCAATTAGGGGTGATGAAATGAAATGCTCGAAAAAGACTTTTTGTTTACTCTATCTATCACTTGCGTTTCTATGGCAACTTGCATGCCAGGTCTGTCGACTTAGACAGTTAGACATACCTACTGCTAGGAAGGTATATCACAGGTCGATACTCATTATATCCTAAAATCCAATCAGTGCCAAAGCTACCACATGGCTAACTTGAGTCGTGACTCCCAGTTATACAGAAATGGGCCGGATTACACAATTCTAGTGTTTCGTCGACCAAAGGCAGGGCTCGTAAAATTCTAGGACCCAATAGTATTACCGATAGTATTGATATGTTTCACACGAAAATTAGGCGATAAGACGTCGTCAACTCGACCGTTATTTACCCTTATAATGACGTCCTCAGAACCGCCTAATGTCTGCAGGTGACGCGTATAGTTACTGTTAGAATTATCGACCAATAGTAACCATTGGATACTGTTAGGAGTGCAGTGAAGCAACATTTGATCTATTGTCTCAGAGTTGCTTGCACCTAGTCATATTGAATCAGCTGCCTGCAAAGTTGATACGGTAAGTGATGGTAACCGATAACCAACCGTGACCTTTTTGACCGATTATCTTTGTTTTGTAAACACTGCACAAATAAAAACAAAGGTAATTGTCGAGCACATCTATATCCAGCCTGAACTGTTGCCATGAAATTGTCTCTAAGTGTTACCCAATTTACAAGATCTCAGTGCTCAAAATACGACACCCACTTTACTACCTGGGTTCTTGCAGGACGAGGAAACAAAATAGCCACTCCAACTTCATCAGTTCTCTGTTCTAACCCGTGATAGTGACGTCACTCTGAATTGTCTTGTATTTGTACCACTGGGGACAACGAAGCGAAATCTTCACCGACACTTTCATTAATGAAATTATGGATCAAATATTTGACTGGTGTGTTATCCAACACTCAGGACACACATCAAATCCGTGTCTAGCTGCCTGTTGCGTACTAATTTAAAAGGGCGATAGGATGGCATCAGTTCTCCATACTAAACCACGATAATGACGTCACTTTCAACCAGTATGATCGGTTCGTAGCTCCCCCTGTCTAGGTAATGCATTATCTCCGATACGCAGTTGTCGTGGTCTGATCTTCACCTGAGCCGTGAACCTGCCTTTTTATCAGTTGTTGATTTCAGGCTTATTAGATTTTAACAGCTGTCTGGAACAGTCTTGACAGTGTTTTGTTCGCGGATATATCCGTGTTATTGCCGACTAAAAACAATAAAATATTTCCGTTATTTTAACGGCAATTGTTGTCCCCCGGAAATATTTTCTCAGATCCTTAGTAAGATCGTATACATCAAGTATAGTAAGACTTCCTGCAGGATGTTTGTTATAAAGCATGTCGTGGCAGCCTGCACTGCCAAACCTCCGATATTGCTGCCACTACTCTGACATATTGCCAGCAGTTTTAACAGTTGTCGATATTATCATCGTTATCTGCGATTTATATCGGGTCTGCTACCCACCAGGCATTAGAATAATCGTTTAAACGTCATCATTTGCCACTTTGAGATTTGATAATGATGTCCGTTGAGATTGCTTACTTTTCTCACGTGGCACCAGAAAATGGCTACTTTTAATAACTGATGTCATCGATGATCAGCCGGGCATACACTCTTAAACATAGTCAGTAATATATTGACCGCACTTGATTGCACTTTTAATGGCATAGCAGTTTCATATATTATTTTAATTGCAGTCATATATGTAACTAGAGAGACAAGCCTGCTGCGCTGGTTCACAAATCGTGGATCTCTTCTCGAATTTGCTCGTTTGTGACAAAGGTGTCACGTTCAATGTAGGCTGTGAATTTGATGATATTTTAAATTCAAGGTTCACGAAGTTTCACAGCCTCACACAGAAGACAACTTTGACTTTTATTCAGTGCTTTTTAAAAACCTTTTACACCAAAGTCAAATGTTTGTGAAACATAAAACTTCATTCAACAATGGCGCTACAGTACGTACATCCTAAACAAAACCTCTGAAGCTCTGACACTGAAAAAACAAGATCATAAGACCGGATAAAACAAAGGTAATATAATATGTACATTGTCAAACGAGTCAAGCCTAATACTAGACAGTAGATAAAAACGTCATAATCAGAGTTTTGAGCGTTAAACTGACACCGTTTATGAGCTACCACTTTCCCAGCGGAGCGCCTATACAACTGTACTGCGTTTGGAGCTATTGTCACCGCTGATACCCAGGCTAATACCGAGTCTGTGTAGGCAGAGCCACTTTGTCGCTGCATATCCGTGCATAATAAGTCTCAGTATTTTAAAATATTAGGCGTTAATATATAAATCAAGCTGTTACTAAAGAGCAGTCAGCTGGAAACACCGTCAGACACCGTCAGATTGAGAGTTTAATGCGGCCAATTTATGACATAAACATCGCATATCATTGGTGATAGACCCGAAGTGTCAAATTTATTTGACCAGGTGTCGCATTATGTTCGTGATATTTCCATAAAACATGAGTTATACTGCTATATGTTTTGTGTACTTCTTGATTGAATTGACTATTAATTTCTATAGTGCTTGACATTTTTGTTGATGCTAGACCTCACCTGATGTAGATCATAACGACGTAAATTTCCCTTGCTGATGCCATTGCGCACCGTTTTACTTGCGACTTATGTCCTGAATTACATGGTTCCTGATTCTTCATATTTCTCATTTTCGTAGTCATGATCAATCACACATATATCAGTCGTAGACGCAGATCGCTGTTAAAAACATATCCCATTGAATGACCGTGTGTCACAGTACGAATGATGATGCATGTCGCGTATATATATGAATTAACATTGTGTTTAAAATACTTGTACGGATGTTTGTATATTGGAATGTCGCTGACGAACCGTAGGCAGTTGAAAATATCGTCATTTTCATAGTTTAGAATGTTGAATTGAAGGAATCACAAGTTCTACTAATCGCTACCTGCAAATAACGAGCTCTATATTATATACACAGTTATCGTGGAGCCGTATATTAACAATATCGTAAACCGTTTAGTGTTGTTGATCTAGATTGCGATATACGTTGATAAGCATATTAGATCTGATCTAGAAGTACATCTAGATGTCTACGAATTCTCACGATTTTCCTGCACGTTCAAGGAAGTTAGAGAAGTTCATTGTTACAGTTTTTAGAAGAGAAACCGATATTGAAGCCTTAGTTGGATGTTTTAAATTGTCTAGCTTATAAAGCGAGACACTTTATGCATAATGTGACAGTCATAGTTAAATTACTAATGTCTCTATAAACAAAAGCTACCTGTTAGCACATAATATTGTGGTATTAATGTATTTTGCTATTTTATTAAATTTTGCGACAGTTCTATAACTTGTATTTTCGAAGATTATTTCAAGTCCCCGTAACTCATTAGTCTCGATTTAAGGCGTAGTTTACGATAATTGGAGCTATTTTATAATAGAACTGCTATTCTTCATCTTTTATCCTACAACTTGCTAACTTGTTTGCAGATGTATTCTTGAAGCCACAAAGACCCAGCCCATCCATGTTGTAAATGTCACAATAGTCTCGCATTATTACAGATTTATTATCGATTCCACCCCTAACGATTACCACTATACACAGATGATAACCACTCCGTCCTTCCACACCAATGTAACCGCGATACCAACAAGACAATTCACTGCTCTGGACACCTTCTATATCATCTACTTCAGGTAATCAGGGGATTGGAGGGAATATAGTGATCAGTCATGCCAAATTGCAAATTGCCTAACCTGCAACATCAAAATATCAAAATACCAGATAGCTAGCTCTTCCACCAACTCATCCTCCTTGCCTACCTCTGCAACTCTCACTTCATGTTGCCCCAACACTTCATGTTACCTCCCTAAAACTTCTGTTACCCTCACATTCTAACACACAATCTCTCCCCTCAGTACGATTCTAGTGGTGGGTATCGTGTTCCACGGCCTAATCCTCCTAGCCTTCATCTTAAACTGCCACATCAGGCGGAACACCAGTAATCTCATCTTCCTCTCCATAGCATTTGCAGATACCTGTACCATTTGCTGGACTGTACCTGTCTGTCTAGCCTCACGGGTGAGGAGATACATCATAGTCCAAAGTCTTATCTATATAAGTCTTATCTATATAGGTGTATGGGTATATGACAAACATAAAACAAACACTGAATTTCGATTTTATAATCCAAGGATCAGATTATTATAGAGCTCTAGAGAATGTTTTACTTTGATGGTCGTACGTGATTCCCCTAATATATTCGTGAAATTAGAAATAATTTGTACCAATTTTTAACCACTCACCAGTTCTTCTCACAGTTGAAAGGGGAGTGGCCGTGGTCATCTAACGCCACGTGCGTGTTTAGTGGTCTCCTTGACAACGCCGTAGCAGCCTGCAGCATGTGGACTCTCGCTCTCTACGCTATGGACAGGTACTGTATAGGATTAAATCTTAAGAAAACTTCTAGATTTATAACTTATTTTGTGCCAATATTCACAAAAAGCAAATCAATTAAAAGTTAACAAGATCTAATTCCTGGAGCTAAAAAAATTTAACTTTAAGAAATAAGGAGATCTATTGACAATAAAACAAACCTTCCTTATCAACCTCGTCACCAAACTCCATCCCAGGCTGATCTACGTGATATTCCCGTTTAAGTACGAGCGGAAGATGGGGCGCAGCCGAGCGCTCTGTCTGGTGGTTTGCGTCTGGGTGTCGTCTATCCTCCTCTCCTTACCTCCTGTGCTGGGGTACAACAGCTACGAGTGAGTTGACTGAAAAGAGTTAAAATACTCGCCTTGCATCCTTTGAATTCCCTGAAAACTAGACAGTATTATCAATATTATTGGACCCCATCGAAAGCTTGCTCCTTATTGACAGCTGAAAAACTAATTCTACTTCTAGATCGGTATAAGATTTTATGCAAGTTATCATATTCATACGCATGTAACTCCAATTCATTTTCAACAAATCAACCGTTTATTCGTTTAATGACGCCGTTTTGTTTCTCTTAGGTTCACGAGGAACTCGTACTCGTGCGGTATCAAGGACGTATCCCACCCCTACTTCCTTATATACTTCATAGCAGCCTTCCCCATACCACTACTCACCATCTGTATCTCCTACCTCATCATTTACCTCGTCGCAAGGTAGGAATTCTTATTGAATTTATTGAATATTATATGATGCTTCAAGGTTTCAAATTTAACCATAATAATTAATAATAGGTTCTGTTGGTTAATTTATGTTCCAGGTTCTGTCATTCAAATATATCATACTGTGGCCTATACCAGCTGTCCAGCTCTGACCAGGATTTTAACACATACGCATTCCTGTAGGGGTAACACAGCTCGAGTAAACAAGCTGTGTAGATGTGACGGAGGCGGTAAACCCAACTCCAACCCTGGATCACTCAAATCTCAGTGAGTTATTCGGGTATTTACATCAGTGATATTGATTAAAAAATGTGGCAGAAAAAGGCTAGTATGGGGGGGGGGGTGCCCTAATCAGGACCCTGGTTTCGCGCACAGAGTGCGCGGCGCCCCTGGTTAGGGGGAGGGGGGTGAAAATTTCCCCCAATACCAAACGGGCAGCGCAATGCCGGTTAAGCAAGGGCTTACCAGCCCTAAAGAACTGATAAATGCACTTTTTATTGGTGTGACCAATGAGATCTTTTTCGTCTTAAATCTGAATAAACTAATAAATTATTTCTCGTCTCCTCCTCAAATCTGAAAACTGTATCATTACACCCCCTCCCTCAGCGTGTCACAGAGCGTGAAGTCTACAGCGAGTGTAACTGCTGTGGTTATCTGTGAGGTGGTGTGTTTACTACCTGTATTTGTGATAGGGCTCTATCACCACGTCTACAGGGTCTCGGAGGAGGAATACATCAAAAGTAAGTGCGGGAAAACTGGGATTGGTAATGATTTACAGAAATCATATAAATATCAAGAGCAAGTGGGGGGGTAATGTTTCCCAGAAATCAGAAAAACGGTGAAATGAAAGACATGATCAGTTACAATACATACAAGGGCGCGAATGTATGATGAAAAATAAATTGAAAAAGGTGAAAAGAATACGTGTGATACCAGAAATGAGCAGAAATCAAAACACTGCCTAGACTGCAGAGCTTCCATATTAAATTAATTCTACTTTCAGAAGAAGCTACATACAACGCAATAAACCAGATTGGAACAATACTCTTCTTTTGAACTGCAACGCAGCCCTCCTCATATTTTGTGCGTGCAATAAGCAACTCAGGAAGGTAAATTAACAGATTCAAATCTTTGAGTACGGGGGGGGGCATTATTTCCAATAGCAATTCATTATCCAAATTACTCGTTAAATTTAAAACTTGGTACCGTCGACATAGCATAGACGGATTGCAACTGAGGAGTGTATTGTTATAGAGCTCTCACGTACAACCGGAGACCTATCTGAAATATTTCAAGTTTCCTGAAGGATACTGAAACGTGTTAAGGGATCGTTCACGTAATCAATTTTTAGTCGATTTTAACCCTCCCTACCCCTCGTAATCATGTTTGTATGTGTTACCTGTAACGTAATCCTTCGGAACCCCCCCCCCCCCCCAAGACGCAATATGTGAACGATCCCTTACTTACTAATTATGATTTACTTAGGGAATTATTTTCTACCCCCAAAACAATTCCGATCCCCTTTCAA
The DNA here is from genome assembly GCA_011033025.1 of Beroe forskalii. Lineage (NCBI taxonomy): Eukaryota > Metazoa > Ctenophora > Nuda > Beroida > Beroidae > Beroe > Beroe forskalii. Next base: position 9,556 of record WFMF01000291.1, on the reverse strand, counting down.
ACATCTGTTTACTTCAGGCAGTGTTCCGGATACTGAGGTGCATATCACGCAGGAACAGCGCAATTCACAGGGTGCACAAAGAACAGAAGACCGAGCTGTTCAATTTGGTCGCCCGGCGTAGCACACGCATCCCAAAAACTGAGAACGCAGCTGGGTCCTAATGGCGGCAGCACAGAACTTGAAAGTGCTGGACTGTATCCTACTGGTGGCAGCACAGAGCTCTGCAGTCGAACTTCTACAAATGATCCCCACGCATGAAAAACGGGCTCTGCTATATCATCAACTATACTGCGTTACGCTATGACAATGGCGTCATAATTAAACCACTTACTTCTTAATTTTTAGGCCCATTGGCCCAAGATAGAGTTGGAATAAAGGAAAAAAAATATGAGCAGAAGAATGAAACCTTATTGATTGGGATTATCAAGGGAGTAGATAAAATTTCATGGAATGTTTAATAAGTGTAAAGGTCTAAAATCTTTGCTTTCGATGTGACATAAACTTTTACTGTTTTCTCTTAATGCTATTCTTTCAGATTATATACCGTTTATTTGAATGTTTATCATTGTTGTTTTCAGATCAACTTGTTCATTTTATTTCGATTAGAGTAGATTGAGCGATGACTGATGAGTTAAATCACGATGATTATTTTCACATAAATGGGCGTGGAACTTTCAAGCCAATGCCTATTAATTGGATTCAAATTGACTGGGAGGGATAGGGCCGAGAGGGGTGTCAATTCAAAATTAAACCATGTTTGACAAAGTATGACAATGGATATTTAAGTGCAGTGACTTACCGTTTCATCTTCATAGAACCCTGTTTAACAGCAGGAACAGTCGAGGTGCGTGATTGAGTCGGTGAGTGGCACAGGAAACGTTTTCATCAGCATCTTGGTGTCATGGGTGAAATCTATGGTGAAATTGACATGAGTACACATTCTTTGAATTTCAAGAATCAGAGTAAATAAACATTCACTTTACTATCCATTATATGAATTGAAAGATGGTATGCAGATTGAATGGCAAGTGTAAATTAAAGTGAAGTTTATGGCTTAATTCAAGATCAATGTATTGATAAAGAAACAATCAAACAATTCATATGCCCGATGAATAAAAACATTGCATTAATCATAAACAAATAATGTTATTTGAGGGTTTCAAGACATGAAAGAATCTGCGAGGTACAGTTTCCCAATTCCTGATCGGACGTGGTCTTCTATCATTTCGCAATGGGCAGCAATCTGAAAAGACAACGATATGTTACATGGAGAAACGTAAAGCAACAGCGCGCGCAAATAAATAATGCGTGCGCGTGCAGAAAAATCGTAGTTTTTATTTTCACAGATCCTAAAAACTAGCAATTGCAGTCACGTGATTGTAAGAATTCCATGCTTTGACAGACGACAAAGTTTAACTATCGTACTAACGTTTAACTTATTCAGAAAAATGAGCAGTAATGGCATAAAGCTGTATGGAATTAATATAATAGTCACAATTAACAGGTCGAGAAAAAATGCGTGATTGTGAAGCTCTGGCATATGAAAGTGGAAACAACCGTCATCAAAAATAAGTGTTTTCTGACGCAGTGGTGTCAATGAAATATGTAGTGACGAATGAATTCCAGAAACACAGTATCGCGTAAAGTGGTGTCAAGCATTCGTAACATTGCACACGTCATAGTGGTGCCAACACCTTTATAAGAGGCTGCCCATCACCATTTCCTCAATTCCACGGGAAGTGAACAGCTTGTAAGTAAAAAGTAAAGTAAAAAAGTTTTTGAAAAAGTTTAAAAAATTTTTTAGAAAAAGTAAAAAAAGTGAAAAGCGGCTTTATTACAGAACTGCTGTGGATTATGTCACAGGACTGTTGCGGGTTCTGTCACAGGACTGTTGCGGGTTCTGCTACAGAACTGCTGCGTGTTTCTCACACAGAACTGCTCCGGGTTCTGTTACAGAACTGCTGTGGATTCTGTCACAGAACTCTAAGGTGATGAAGTTAAACGCTGCGTCAGTATAATTTACCCTGTTCGATGAGAGCATTGATTCCAAGCGGCCGACTGGCGGTGGATCCTTGAACAGTTTAGTAACATCTTCTTCAGGCAGGGGTTTCAACCCTTCCTTGACTCTCCTCTCGTTCTCTTCTTTCTGGAATTGTGCCAAATCTATGTCTTGGAGTATTTACCTAGCACATCATCGCAGGAAAACAATCCCATTTTCTCTTTTAAAACTACCCTCCCCCTAAAACTATAATCAGATACTAAGATTAAGTCACAGATCGGTGCAGAAGATCTATGTCCAAAAAAGTGAAAATCACTGTATGACAGTGACCTCTTTTCTGTCCAATTCCCATAGCACACTAACCCTTTCCTGCACGTATTTCATCATGGAGGTTTGCTGCTTGTACAGTGCTCGCTGGTACATGTTTATCTTCTGTAAGTCCTGGTTAATTTCATCCAAGCCTCCCAACAACAACTGCATACTCTTCTCTAGATACGAACTGAAATGTAACAGGGGATGTATAACGTTATCTTGTTATAGCGATTTCCATGTGACAATAATGACAATATTAACCGATAATAAACATAGCAGTAATCAATTTGTATTGAATAGGTAAACATGACAATACAATAATTACTGTGACAGTCATTCATGAATTCACACTAAACAACCGCATCTATTGATCTATAAATGAAATTCATTTGGTTGTCTCTTAAGAATGGCCTTGATTAATTGCAATTGGTGTTGAAATCGTGTAAGTACCGCAATCAATTGTTTTTTTTGCATCCATGGACAATTAAAAGTTATTTCTGAATTTTGGTAATTGCCAGATGGAATTCTTTTCGTCAATAAGCATTTTAAGCAATGACATACAAGTTTTCATGTTAACATCAAGCAATATTTTCACATAATTTGCAATAACATGTAACAGTCAACCAACATAATATGAACCCAAACTCAACAAAACTAGTAAATTCATAACAATATCTCTATCATCTATCATCATTAACTTCATTGCTTGTAGTAAAAGATGAACTTAGAAATCCCCAAATCAGATAATAGGTAATTCAATCTACAATACACTCACTAAGTTTCACTTAGTCACTTTCTTTTTATTAAACATAATTTGGAAATAACATTATGAAAATTCAATATTTTCAATTTACTGCCAGTGTGCTTCAACGTTTTTGACTAAACAAAATGTCTAAGACTGAAGTAACCTATTTAATGATCGACCGAGGACTCAGTCTCGGTCAAAAAATAAATCCTCGGTTGATCAATTAACTAATTAACCCAATATGGAAAAAGATTGTTCTGGGCTTTTTTTAATTTTGACACAAGTTTGGTTTTTAAAAGGTCGTGCATGGTAGGATCCATTGAATACTTCATTCCATCAAAGCATCTGACAACCAGTCGCACGTCTTCACTTGAATCGTCTTCAAGATCAATCATGTTTATCAGAAGATTGTTAAATGCAACTTGGAAGGGATGGTATCTATTTCTTTCAATTGAATGTCTCTTTCTTATTTGTCTTATATCCAAGTTTCTGACGACATGTCTTATTTTGGGATCCATTTTACCAAGTTCTGTTAAATAACGGGTCGTTCCCTCAACTAGAACAGTAGCATAAAGGCGGTACATCTTTGCTTTAAGTCCACATTCTGGAAATATCGTAAAACCATGGTCACGACATTCTGTCACTGCTTGGGACTTGTTGGCGACACGAGTATAGAAATCTAACTCAAGAAGTGGGAGCTCATCGAAAAGAAGAAGCCGGCTTTCCATATCTTTTATATCCTGGTCAGTAACTGTATTACTTTTATGCTTTGCAAGAAGTTCCAAGAATTCCTCATCTTCATTGAGCACGCTGGCCGCAAATGCTTCGGCTATTAGAGACTTATTTACTCGGTATCTGTTCAGGCAAAGTCTCACCAACTTCAACATTTGGAACTTAAAAGCCAGTTTACTTGTCTCATGAAAGGCATCCGTGCTTTCTGGAGCTGTAAAACAGTTGGTGTACAAGCCTTTGATGATCATTTTTGTCACTTCTGTATCATAATCTTCCAAGTTGATCTCAGTGGATCCATTTTCAAGGAAAAGGTTTTTAAAGTAATGACTATTAGTAGCAAGAACAATGGAGTTAGCCTGGATCTTCGAGCCGTCCTTAAGAATTATCTCAACATTGGAATGCACAGCAGAGTTGAAATACTCCTCAGGGAATTTGATAGGAAAATCTATCTCCTTCCAAACCCGCATGACAGGATATCAATAGTAAATCAACAGCAAAGAAACTTTCGACTGATATATAAAGTTATCTGGATGAGCGGAATCAATGATAAAGCAGTATTCTAAGCAAACATAAAATCTGGTCCTTGTTTATATAAAGTCGGAATCATCATGTGTAGGAGCGTTCGTGGGTTTTGACTGTCTAAGAGTTAAATTGCCAGGTTACAGCAGGAGAATTTGACTGCCTTCTTAAACATATGTCTTCTGACTTGTCGTAAACTTAGTGGCGGTGTGAATAGTTATGTCACGTTTGTTAATTTATGGCTAATGAGTAATGACAGCATATATCATGATAACTATACTCTTATAGATACTTAGATATAAGTAGATGGGGGCTATAAAACTCCCCCAACCCCCTGTGGTATGTGGGCGGTCAGTGGTGCAAGTCTTTCAGAAATACTGTAAAAGGAAGTTTCAAATTAGAGGACCTGTGATGACGAAGAAGGGCATATATAACGCTGACAGTTTAGCAGTCGGAGAGGCTTTGTTTACAGCATGATTGTAAATTTACAAGCCACTTTTTTTGAATGTTTAGTCGGTATGAGTGCTTTAAATTTTTTCCAACCGTAGTAAAAGTCCGAAAAACTGCGTGTTTACTCGGCACTGGCGAGTAGGGAGTATGACAACACATGACAACACAAGACACCATGTAATGACAACATACCTGGTTGGGAGAGTATAGAAGCTAGTGTTATCCTGCTGTTGATCTAGTTCACATAACAACACGTTGGTTAATGAACTGTTCTTCACTACCACTGGAATCTCCTGAGAATGAACCGATGTGTTTTTAAGGCAGGTTCAGATCATATAATCGTGTTTAACTTGTTATAGATTGTAAATTTAATGTGATGAATTACATAATTCAAGTCCCACCACAAAACTGTGATAGCTTAGGAAGAATCGAGTTCAAATCTGAGTTCTAATTATTCAAATCATTTGATTTCAATCGACAAGCCCATTATTTTGTAGCATCTTAGATCTCCATTACACCCATCAAATTAGGGATCGTTCACATATTACGTAATCAATATTTGGCCGATTTTAACCCCCCCCCCCCTCGTAATCAAGTTTACAGTAGTTGTATTTGTTACAATAACATGTAACGCAATCATTTGGAAACCCCCTCCCCCCTAGGTGATTACGTAATATGTGAACGATCCCTTACCTGAAAGAGGTTCTCGTAAGTGAGGCAGTTGTCCCTGAGCACGTCTGCGGTGAAGTCTTTGTCTTCTTTGTAGAGTTTGAAGGCCGTGGAGGAGAGTTTGAAGGCCCGGACACTCAGGTTTCCCAGCTTTGTCTTCAGGGGGTCTGGGGAGGGTGAACTTCGTGATTATTAATAGAAGCACCGCTATAAAGGGATCTCAGCGGGGGCCTAGGTTTGTAATTGTAAGCTAAAATCGTCATCCTGTGAAAAGGGAATTCCCATCGAAACAAATCACATTCGGCTTTCCATAACATAAACTCATTGAAGGCAAAAGTAACGTTACGCACTCCCATACCAGGAGTAGTGTCAGTGTCCGTTTTGCCTGTTTTTTTCAGTACCTGTTTTTACCTTTTTTAGATTTCTGGACAAAACAGACACTGCCAACCCCTTACCGTAGCTGAGCGCGATCTAGTGTCCACTGTCTGTTTTTCAAAGTCCTTTTTTTCCCTTTCTTCAATTTTTCCAAATTTCGGACGGACGAACCAGACAGTGACAACCCCATTCGTAGATGATCGCGTTCTAGCGTCCGTTTTGTACATGTGTACGTTTTCGCTTCTCTACTTTCCAGACACCCTCTTTTTATTTTGTTTTTCCTAAATTTCCGGAAAGTGATCCCCCTCTTAACGTAGATCCACCAAACATTCCATAACATTAATATTAACTCATTGAAAACCGGATGAACTGGTACTCCCTTACCGTAGATGAGGGCTACAAAACATACACCCCACATACCGTAGATCGACCAAACATACCGTAGATGAGAGCTACTGCCTCGTTCATCTCCTCCAGGTAATCAAACACAGAGTCTAGGAAGTTCCTGTCACAGTGAGTGTTGAGGTAGGTGCTCTGGTAGAAGCCCACTTGCTGGTAGTCGATATTCACCTGCCTCAACGACCGCTCCATCTCCAACATGTACTCGCGGTCTGGGGAGGAAGTTCGGGGGTTATTTGCTCGGGCACCGCTCTCAAAGTGAGAAGGTTTTAATTTATCATAGCTCAAAGCAATCGCAAAGTACCATAATCCCACTTAATGATCTCCATGCCCCCTCACAGACCCCCTCCCCCACTTACTGATTTCCATGCCCTCGTCAGTGTCTGAGTTCATGAGGGGGAAGCAGTGGGTAACTTCCAGGACATGTTTAGTCTCGTTTATCAGACCCAGCAGGACGCCGTTAACGTGGGGATCCAGCTGCTTCTCCAACTCGTGCCCACAGTGACGAGTTATCTTCATTATCACCTGCATGTGCACGAATAAGTCATCTACAGTTAAATCCTATGCTTCAAAATTCAATCTTTCGATTGAAAAAACGAATTTAACAAAGAATTATTACCTGAAAATTTGGGGATTTTACGAAAATAAATCCTCAAAATTTTGCACTCCAAGAGATTTATTTCCCAGAATTATTGCCCCACATAAATATGTCTCGTAAGGTAAATCATCAACGACCCTTAAAATAAAATAATAAATAAGTTTGAAAGTCATTTACAACGGGGTTGCAGTGAAGAACATGAGAGTTTTGAAGAGACGCAGTTGAAATAAGGATTGTCCCTCACCTGACTAGTAAGTTCAACTTGTTGGATGCTGTCCAACAAGGTGCTTTGTGCAGCAGCTGGAGGGGTTGCCATATCGTCTAGCTCAAATTTATGGGAAGTTTTACAGGGATTCTATGTGTAGTGTGCACACTTCTGGACTTATTATCATCATATTATTTATTTAGTCTTTTCTAAGTCAATGAGTATCAAAATATAAGTGTTAAATGATTATAAGTGAAACAGGTTTCAGATCATAATATGATGCTACACTTAAATAGTCAATGAAACTCCGCGCTATGACAATATGACACGATACATAATAAAGTATAAAATTCATGATATTATAATCATTATTAAACCTATCCATAATCTATATAATATCATAACACAATCACAACGAATAATCAATAATCATTCCCTATGAACAATAGAAACATATCCTGTCAAATTGCGTGTATTTTTTTATTTAATTGATTCTATATGCTAATATTCGTAAATTTACCATGTCATTGCAATCATTATTTACAAAAGAGAGCTGAACTATAGAACTACATATTTTAACACTGTACCTAGGTACTAAATTTTATTGAACTGAAAAGATTTTATCTGATAAGAGAGATAGAAGAACTACTACTTGCTGATTTACCTGGATTGGGTCACGATTTTAGTACGTATAAAAATAGTTTAAACCCTCACACAATATAAGGAACCAATCATAAGAATTCAACCAGTAAGGTTACAAATCAATAATTGAGCTGTAAAATGTATATAAAACTAACTTCACATAATCAAATAACAATGTACACTGGCAGGCGATACTGCTGAATTTTGGGTCAAGTTTGCACATGATTCATTGAGATTTGACAACATGGTACGCAGTACGAGTCATGCTCATGCTTAACATTTTGTACAATCAGTTCACCATCTTTCTTTAAATACCATTCCAAATAAATTACCAACCCCTTAGACAACCCTTGTTGCCGTACTCCGAAGATATTTTGGATCATAGAATTACAATAAATTCTCCATAGCAGATGCATTAAAAGGTTAGCTTTAAGTTTAACTCTATATATAATCATAAATTAACTGATTTAATGCAAGGGTCATGTAACATGAAACCTGTTAAAAACACAAAACATTTCTTTGCATCAATTACCTATAACATACCCTACAAATCAATAGCTGTCATGATGGATGATGGTAGAAGTATTTCATCTGGTTTGTAGAGTACATACAAAATTCATAGGTAGCATTGATGACACCCCAACTGATGATTGCCCGACTGAAGTTAAGTTGCACTCCATAATAGAGTTTTCGGATCTTGTAATCGCGTTCTTTCAAGACTTTCTGTTGAGAGGTTAGGTTATAAGCTAACACAATAGATAAAATGAATAATTTTCTTTATTCTCTTCTTAGCTCAGCGAAGTGAAACGAACTTTTTTCGCTGAGCTAAGAAGAGAATAAAGAAAATTATTCATTCTATTAATCTATTATGCGGCTCATAAACAATTATCCGATATTTCAGTTAAGACAATAGATAAATTATGCGAATAAACCTGTTAAGCTCTAAGTTTATAAGTTAACATAAAACCATTTATGCCTTGCAACCAGTGAATGTAATAAAAATATGGCACACACTGTAGTGTACACTAAGTCTAAGCAATTTACCTTAAAAGATGTCATAAATGATTCCTGAGATTCTGAAATTTGCTTCTGCTGATAACTTTTCACAACATTTACAGGATAGATTATCGTACTGTTAGCACCTCCTGTGAATAATTTCATAATGCAATGGTACTACAATGAAAATATATGATATAATCTATTTATTGGCTTGGTGTGGTACAAATATTTGAGGTTAGAGAAATTTTAGCACTCACAGTAAATCAATAAGGATCACTGTATGTAAACTAACGTTTGACTGACCTAGGCATGCCCCTGACACAAAATTCACCCCAATAGTTCCCATGTAGGATTGAGGTGTAGGTAAGGAGTCCCGCAATGGATTCCGGAAGAGGAAGAACATGCAGTTGGTTGACACATTTCTTATGAGGATTGCACTAAAGCCTCTGTACCATTGCCGAATAGATGTGATGTGATGCCTGTACAGTAATGTCAATGAAATCTTAAATATATGTCTCAATAAGTAGAAATGTAACACAAATTTATCATAAAGGTAGCTAATTATATCAATTAGGTAGCTAATTATAGCTAGCTAAATATAGCTATTATTCAGCCAGGGCTGATAGTATAAAATTCAGTACCCAATTAATAATACCCATAGCAATTTACAAAATTTGATATGTAATGAAAATGTGTTTAATATCGATATTTTCAATTTCATTTACAACTTTTAATTGACAATCTAAAACTATATAAAACTATATTCCCTTCCTAATCACCTGAGATCCAAGGTATTTTTAATTTTGCCATGGAAAGCAGGAGTTTGCAGTAAACTCTGGCCACGTTCAAAGATTCTTAACAACAAGGCCCTCATACCCTTTGACTATAGATAATCCTTGGCCGAAGGAAAAG